>RJWM01008820.1:0-70952 GCA_004363535.1 Dasyprocta punctata
GAAGGTAATATTTTGTGTTTTTCATGTCAGCTGTGTTAACTCTAATTTGAGGTTTAGTGGATTCACATCCCTAACCTTGAACTAAGAAACAAAACAAAATGCAAAAGAAAACACAGCATGCACATCTTTTTTGCAACATAACTTGTACTTACATTAGGAGGCATTTCATTCAGGATACACTGTATTTGCTTGTTTCCAGTTGTATTTCAGTTCTGTATCTTTATTCTTCTATATTTTTGAAGTAACTTGTTAGAATATTGTTCTGCCATTAAACAAAATGCACGAATTTTACTCAATAAAATTGCACTTTGTTTTTAACAAGGCAAATGCTTCTAGCAATGAAATAGATCTATATTTTGAAGCTTTTTAAAAAAGATTCTGTGATATGGAGAAGGTTTTGTTTTAGTATGCTCATGTGTTTTGAAGTGACATAAATGTTCTCAAAAATTGAAACTAAAACTAAGTGTAGAATAAATTCTACCAAGGTTTCTATAGTAGCTTTTAGCATGCAAACGGATTGAAATCCAAGTTTTTCAAGTATCTACATCTTTATTCTATGGTAAGTTGTTTGTCTTCTACATGCTTCAGTGTCTTCCTTGATAAAACAGAGATGATAATGCTTGCCCTAGTGACTTGTCATAAACATTTATTAAATAATATGCATAAATTACACATGACAGATTTTGCTACATAATGAGCATTTTGGAAATACATTGACTTAATTAAAAAAAGGTTAGATAACAAATTAGGCTAAGATAGTCTGAAGAATTCAAGAGATAATTAAATTAATATAGCATGTGATTTATAATTTGCCATACTGCTATCTCAGTTATATAAATGTAGGTTTTTGTATGAAATTAAAACTTTAGGAAACTATATCAAAATGTACACCAGATATTATTTTAATGAAATATTCAATATGTTTAGAATAAGCATTTCCTTGAGCAAAGTGCGTACCTTAAAATTCAACCATCGCCGGGCGTGGTGGCGCACACCTTTAATCCCAGCACTTGGGAGGCTGAGGTAGGCGGAGCGTTGTGAGTTCAGGGCCAGCTTGGGCTACAACGCGAGCACAAGGCCGACCTGAGCTACCTACTGCGACCCTGCCTCAGAAAAACTAGGGCTGGGAGTTTGGCTCAGGGGCTTAAGCGCCTGTCTAGCAGGTGTGTGGTTATGAGTTCGATCTCCAGTGCCACAAAAAAAAAAAAAAAAAAAAAGATAAAAAAAAAATTCAACTGTCAAAAGAGAGAGCATGTTCTGGAAATATGAAACATCACTAATTTGTTTGATAGACACATTCAAGAACTTCAATATGTGCTAAACATGGAGCCATGTAATGAATCTTATTGGTGACTGAAATAGGCATGGTTTATCCCTCTATGATATTCAAGCTTTATGCACGTTAGGATGGAGACAAATAGAAGGCACATAAATCACCAAAATGTTGGCTACTGTAAATTGTTATATATTTCTTCATTACAACTGGAAGATGCTAAGTTGAGATTGACAGGTTGACAGAGAGCATGTTAGTTACTTCCTTTGTCACTGGGATACAATACCCAATACTCACAACTCTGGGCAAGAACAGGTTTATTTTGATTCACAGTTTAGAGAACTTTTGGTCCATAGTTGCCTGGCTCCATGGCAGGGTAGCAGGGTAGAAGGGTGTGGTAGAGGAGAAACAGCTCAAGGTGTGGCAGTGGAAGCAGAGGGAGTGATCGTGAAGGAGGAAAGGAAATAGACCCTGCCAGGCCAAGCCCTGTGATCCAGCTCCTCCAGTCAGGCTTCACCACCGAATATCATCGCATTTAACTATAAACTCATCAGTGAAATAAGTCCCACATGATCCAGTCCTCTCCCAAAAGCCCACCTATGAGTTGTTGAACTTTTAAGAGACATCGAGATCTAAACCATAACAGAGGGTAAAGGTTATTAGAATAGTCCAGGAGAGAGGTCAAAGGAGGAAAAATCTACTGTTAAAATGAAAATTAAACACAGAGGAAATACCAGTAATGTAAAGAACAGCAAATATAAAAATTTAAAATGAAGACGTGTCTGGGTGCTATAGGCATGGAAAGCAATCCAATTATCACCAATAAAATAAATAAGAGTCATTTGACATTATATGGGAAAGGTAGCGAGAAAAAAATCATAGTGTATCTTACAGAATATTTCAAGAATTTTTCATTTTATTCCCAGGAAAATGGAGAATCATTGAGGGTTCTTAATCAGGTTGTTGATAAGATCATAGAAGAACTGTCAGTTATAATACTTATAATTACTGTGCTGCTTCAAAAATAATTTGATACTAACAAAGGGTGTGTGTGTAAGCAAACATTATGTTACAAAATAGAGCCATATTATATTTGTTTGTTTAATGCCTTTAGTTCCTCTAGATCAGTAAATCTTTCTCCTGGAGGTATTGGTTAATATCTGAAAGATGCTACTCAAGTGGCTGTACTTGAGATGATTCTTCCTAGTCCTTCACTTGAAATTATTTAATTACAATACGGTAGTTCATTTTGATCTTTTTCAAAAATGTTAAAGAAGTTTTTAAAGAATCTTATGCATTTTTTCCACTTTAAAATTACTTTTCGTGGGTCATTGAATTTGAAATTTAAGCCTTAAAAATTAATACTTTTTACTGCACTATTCCATTGAATTTTGAAGTGCAACAGCTCCTTTAGAAATGAAGACAACAGAGTCTAAAATCATTGCTTATTCATCATCATCTACTTAAAAAATCAAAAGAAAGTCTCTTGTACTGAAAATGTAAGTATTTTTACTCCTCAATATATCTAATTTCGCCACAGAACTCTATTACTCTATATAACCTTTATGATTGGTTTATTTTACCTACCACATTACATTGTGCTATAATACAAGTATAAGTAAATTAAAATATTTTTCTAGTTTATTACATTTTATTGTTTTCATTATTTACTAGACCAATTTATCTCCCTATTTGTCACTTACTCTTTCATTTCCTCTTTGTCACTTTCTCTTTCCTTGTTCCTTTTTTCTTTCTTTATCTCTTCCTTTCTTCTTTTCTCTTTCTCCCTTCTTCCCACCCTCTCTTCTTCTTTCCCTGCCTTCTTCTTTTTTCCTTTCCACTCTTCTATCCTCTTTTTCTTCCTTTCTTGTTTTCTTCCTCGTTTGCTTTGTCTTTCCTTCTCCTTCCCTCTTTCTCCATTCCCCCTTGCTTCTCTCTTTCCATCCATAAAAGTGCTTTATATTTTAATTTTGTCTGTTGTATTTTTGTTTAATTTTGTTAATGGGTCTTTGTACTGGTTATTTAATTTGTTAACAATGGTTGAAGTTTTTGCCTGTATAGCCTACTAAAATATATGAAAATTCAGTGGACTGTCATCGTAGAGTTTACCACTGACAGACAGCAGGTGGACCAGGTTTATATACAAAAAACGTGAAACATCTGATCCGACAGTATCCTAATGCTTCAACAGTGTTTTTCTTAAAGACCTTCATCGAGCTTATTTTCCTGGTGGGGCCAGGCTCTTTCCTGTAGCTCCTGAATGTCTTGTGACATTGCTCAGAAACTGTATTAGTGCTTCTTTGATTTTTCATGCCCATTATTATTTGTTTTATATAGTTAGGTACATTGGTATTTGTTGTACACATATTTATGATTGTCATCTCTTCCTCTTGGATTATTCCCTTTACAAAGATGTAGTGACTTTCTTTGTCTCTCTTAATCATTCTTGACTTGAAATTCACTTTATATGCAAATAAAATAGCTATCCCTGGTTTTTCTGGGTTCCTGTCACATAGAGCATTGTTTTCCACTCCTTGACTTTCAGTCTATGATTTTGTTTTTGAATTAAATGTGTTTCATGTATGCAATATATTGCTGGAGCTTGTTTCTTGATCCATTCTTCCCGTCTGTGTCTTTTGATTGGTGAACTGAAACTATTTATTTATATTGATGGTTATAACTGATATGCACTGACTTACCATTGTCATGTTATTTTCCTGTTGTTGGTTCCTCCTCTTTTTTCCCCTTTCTCTGTTTAATTGTTTGTCTTGCCTGTTAGATTCCTTCTGCTGAGGTTCATGGAGCTGTAGTCCATATTACTTTTTCTAGAATGTCCTTCAATACATTGTGGAGTGCTGGTTTTGTGGTCATAAATTTTCTCAGATATTCTTCATCATAGATTTATCTTACTTCTCCATTAGTTTTGAAAGATAGTTTTGTGGGTACATCAAACTGGGTTGAAGATTGTTTTCTTCTGGAATTTGAAATACTTCATTCTAAGCTTTTCTTAACTTGAAGGTTTGTACTGAGAAGTTAACTGTGATTCTGATAGGCTTTATTTATAGGTGATTTGTCTCTTTTCTCCTTATAGCTTTTAAGATTCTATTCTTGTGTTGAATTTCTGGAATATTTACTATGATATGTTTGGCTGTAGATTTTTTTGGTCATAGCTAATTGGATTTCTATATGCCTCATTGATCATATATGTCAAACTCTTTTTCTCTACTGGGAAAGTTTTCTGCCATATGTCAGTGAACATTTTTTATTTCATTTGTCCAATCCTGCTTTTTCATCAACTCTAATCAATCTTAAATTATCATTTTTTGCCTCATCTAGCAGCTGCTTGATTGATTTGTCATGGTCCCTTGCTATTTTTAAGAAAGCTTTCTTTTCATGATTGCTAACCATAAGCCTGTCCTCTATATATGAAATATTCTCCTCACACTGGCTACATCCACTGTGAATACTGTCAATGAAATTTTTATTCTCTTGGATATCTGCTAGAATCTACCTTATGGATCTCACTTCTTTCCTATGCTGGACATTCATGGCTTCCATACTTTTCTTACATTATTCAATTTTTTTTCTGTATCTGCTCTAGAATCACTAAGCATGTTTTATGATAGATACATTATGTCAATTTGAGAAGTTTAGGAGTTTAACTAAGAGACTCGGCAGGGAGCCAGGATCCTTACTTTGCATTTTCAACCTGTGCAAGAGGAGGGCAGAGAGATTTTGTGAGTGCTACCTCTGCACTGAGGGTGGAGGGGTGGCCTGCATACACTATAAGAGAGAAAAAGAGGTTTGTTCTCCCCTCTTTTGCACTGGCTTTTTTTTGCTGACTGCTGCCTTGAAATGTTGCCCCACCCAGTGCCATGCTGCCCTGCCTTGGAGCCAGCTGATTATGGACTGAATCCTTCACAAACTGTAAGCAAAATAAAATTTTCCTTCCTTAATTTTCAGTGCTAGGTATTTTGTCTCAGCAATGAGAGAAAAGTAACTAATACAGCGTGGTTTTCATTGTGAACACCATATTTGCAGCTATTGAGAAATTATTTCTGATTTTTGATTTTCTAGAGCCTCATTTAATTGTCACAGAGACCAGGTGGGTGGCTTTTGGATTGCCTCACATTTCCCCCTGCTTTTTCTTTGGTGAACTGGATGTCTGGAGTTTCATCTTGTTTAAGTATCTTCTCATTTTTTTTCTTTTTTTAGTTTTGTTCCTTAGGTGATGCTTGTAATTGGCCTATGGCAGGTTGCTTTATCGGTAGTATTGAAAACCCTTAGGAAATGACTATTTCTCTGAGGTTTCTCCCAGGTATAGCTGCTTTTTGGATTTCATGTCTGTTTCAAGATCCTACCTCTTCAATTTGTTGGAAATGACAAGTTGCTGCTTGTTTAGCCCAGGCCCTGGTTCTTTGGCACTGTGCTACATTATGTTCTGTTACCCTTAGTCAATTTCAGTCCTAGAACAGGAGGAACAACTGTTTAGAGCAATTGTCACAGGGCAGCCTAGAAAATGACAAACTGAGCTAAGCATTTATTTGCCCTCTTTTAACTGTATGAACTAGATTTGTGGTTACATAACAATCTAAAACAAACCAAAAATTTGTGTGCAATATGCATGTCCTTAATATGTCAATTTTGGCCTCAGGGATTAAACTTTAAAATGGTTTAGGGAGAAAATTTAGAAGTGAAAGAAGGGATTAGAAGTAAGCCTTGAGAACAAAGGGGGATTATGCTGATTTTAGGAAACTGATTTTAGGTGCAGAAGAATGGAGGGAAAGAGAGAAGGAAGAGATAAATGAAGAACAGAACAGAATGACAAAGAGGGTAGAAATCAATTTCACACTCAAAAACAATATCAAACACTGAAGGAGAAAAACCAAAACAAAACAATAATACCAACAACAAAAAACAAACAAAAGAAAGACAAAAAAAGTAAAGAGTCCACTTCCAGGTTTGTCTCTGATGTCACTGGCAGATGTATTGGCTGATCCTGTGTCCTTCCAAGGACTTGTAATTTGAACAGTGCTGAGTCTGGCATTCGTGATTGATTTGTTGTCTAGCACTGGGATTGGTGATGTGAGTGCTGTACCCGCCCAGTCGTGGAGCCAACATACAGTATAAGGGCTGGATGAATGCGTGTCTCTGTCTCTCTCTTGCCTGGTTTGCCTTGCTCTTTGGCGACCACGATGAATGGCTGCCCCACCTTGCCATGCCACCTTGGAGTCAACTGAGTATGGATGGAAACTCCCAAGAACTGTAAGAAATAAACCTTTCCTTCCCTAATTTTGGGAGTCAGGTATTCTGTCTCAGCAACCAGTGAATAGTAGCCAAGACAGCAGACAACTTGTTAAAACAGAGTCCTGATGTATGTTCATTTATCCCAGCAAGTCGGCAGCAGCTTTTTGATAGGGTAGTGGATAATCTCAGCAAGCCTGAACCTTCTAAGACCAGACTCATTTGGCCTGTAGCCATTGGTGCACATTCTGTGGGCCTGACCCCAGCTGGGATCTGCTAGATGGAACCAACAGCAGCTCTGAGTTCTGAGCTCAGTTGACCCTCCTCTCCTACATGGTCTCTGCACAATCACTCTCTCAAGTAGGAGAACTGAGCTCTAACTACTTACCATTAGCTAGTGCAGTCCTTCACATCCAAAGCTCCCCTCCACCACTACATCTCTTCATGGAGGCCTCTGGAGTCACCAGCCATCCCAATGTGTCTGCAGGTTCGAATTGCTCCTCTTGAACAGGGAAAAGACACCACCAGCTACTCCTTTCTTCTTCATTGAAGTTTCTCTCTTCACTCTTTCTGTGGACTTCAATTCATACTTCAGAACATATCTGAGTCTAGGTGACTGACTTCCTTCATTCTTGTCATCCTCATATTTCTATATTCCAGCATTTGGATGTGACTCTCCTAGAAGCTCTTTCTCTGCTGCTTACCACTTCACCATTTGGTGCTCCCAAACTCTACTGATTTTTCAATTACCCTCTGGTCCTTCAGTGGTTCTCAACAGGATAATAGAATGCATTGCTGATTTTCCTATATATCCATGTGTTCTAATGTTATTTAGGGGGTAGAACTCAGGAATGCTAAATATCTTCCATTGGCCAAGACATCTTCCTTAACAAAGAATTGGTCCATTTCAATATTCTAGTAGCACAATGAAAGACAAATGTCATGATTACTCATTCATTTAAGTGATTTTGTTTTCTCTTGTAATACTCTGTCTTAATTTTGACAATGAAAGAATTTCATTAACATTTTTGAGAATTAAAATTATATCTAGTCACTTCTGGTTAATTTTCTAGAAACCCAGCCCTTCTATCTTAAATTATTCATTTAAGCATTTTCAAATAAATGACTCCTTTGAACCTTAAAACAGATACAACAATGTTGTATGATTAAGACATAAAAACAAAAGAAACATGACCAAGGAGTGATATTGAGGTTATAAGTGCAGTAAGACAGTTTTTACTAAGTTTACAACCAACTGGTCATAATGCACTCCACTGTAGTACTACACTTGGAAGCACAGCACCTAACTTAGATGTTAAAAATGGGAAAAACTTCAGGCAGATATGTACTGTTCAGTAGCCCAGGTTGTCAATATTTCAAAATTTTAAGTTTTACAGAAATATCTGAATATTTCTAATTTTTGAAAATGTAATACAAAGAAAAAACAATAATATGGGTCTGAAATACAAGTCCAGCTTTTCTTTTGGGAACCACTATGCAGACATGAGCTTCAACTTTGCTCATCTGATGAATCATGTGTCTCCTGTGAGCTTTGGTCGTCCAAGTCTTTACTTCCTTCACATGTGTCACGTGTCTAACTTCTGCATGCACTGGAGTTTGCAACTGATCTAAATCTTTTCCAAGGCGTGGTTCAATACTTTTAAAAACAATCAACACTTTGGACTGATGTGCTTTACATTTAGATAGTTTACATAGAACTATTTTTATCATTATTGTCACTCCTATTTATTATCTACTTTATGCAATATTTACAAACTATTCAGAATCTAGAATAAGTAAATAACAGTTCCAAACTAACTGTGTGGTATTAATTTAAATCATCTGATTTCACAGTTTTGGAAGTTGAGTCCTACCATTTAATGTCCTATTTCATGTCATAGAAGGTGTGATTTTATATCAGAGATGTATTTTAAATCCATTTGACACAAACCTAAATATGACCAACTAATATACCTTCCTTAATATATCTGTCTAAATAAGACTTTTAAGGGTGTTTTAAATAAATTGAAATAAAAACTGTCTCTCATTAATTAACTCAGATTTACTAAAATTACTAAATTACTAAAAATTCAAACTTTTATGCTAATCTAGGCTTCACAGAAGTTATTTAATTTGCAATTATTTAGTATTTATTCATGCTCCAAAGGAGAAAATGTTTCATATTTTATAACTTTTCCTATTACATATAATGATGCCACTTACTCTATTTTTCATTCAGTTAATGTAAAATTTTCATTGCCTTAGACACTGTACTTGACACTGAGAGACCAGAATCATCCAAAATACTTGACAAATTTAAATTTCAGTTGAAGACATAGAAAATGGTGAAAAATAGAGTATATATATATATATATATATATATATATATATATGTAAATGTCAGGTAGTCTGAAGGCCTATGAACCAAATAAAGCATTAGTCTGTCTTAGAACGTGTGGTGTAGGCAGGCCTCTTGGATAAAGTGACATTTGAAAAGAGTTTTAGATGAAATAAGAACCCAAATGGCATGGGATCCTAAAAAAGACATTTCAAGTAGTAGGAGTAAAGTTCTCTGAAATGGGACCACAATGTGGGAGCAAACCTCTGGAGTTTAATGCACTGAAGGGCAGAAGAGTGAAAAATTAGATCAGCAAGATTGCTCATGTGAAAATACACACTATTTTTGTTCTTGAAATCTTTATTCCCATGAAGAGTCATCCTCTCTACCAAATGCCTTTTTCTTTTTTGTTATCATGAATACCACGTGGTATAGTACCAATTGTTTTGACTTGTTTCTATTTGCTTAGAAGATTTCAAGCATATGATGGTTATGTTCTTCTCTATCCTTTTATTTTTTCATAGAGATGGGAAATACAGTTAATCCGTCTTTCCCATTTCTTTATTCCAGGATAGAAGGGGTGATAGGAATGGGATACTGTAGTTTTAGAGAGTGAGTTAAAGTGTCAACATCAGCAACCTTCCTCCTCCATTGTATATATGAGAAATTGTTGAAGTTTTCACTTTTAAATTTATAGTTCAATAAAATTACTGGAAGTGTAAAGAATTCCAAGTAAGGATGTGCTAAAATAAAGGGCACCAAATGTGAAAAAATGAATATTCTCTAATATAGCTATTACAGAACATGTTTGTAAACATTAAAATTCATTTTTTAATAAGACTATCCTCATACTTTTACCGAAGGGTTGAGTTGTTTGAACATAACTCTGCCTATCTGTTGTACTGATTTCTTTTCCTTCTTTAGAGATTTAGGGAAATAAAAGTCTTTAAAGAAACAAAATAAAACAAAACAAAACAAAAAAATCAGAAGAATAAAGTTTCTTCTTGCTGAGTATGTTTATGTCTCTCTGAACTACTTGAAAAAGAAATTACTAAACATAGCTCCAAAGTAGCAGTGTAGGACTTATCTCATGAATTTGACACAATAGTGTTTCTTGAGGTATTCATTTGATAATAGCTAAGTAGGAAGAACAACATAGTCATGTTGTTTGGTTGTTTGATTTTTCTAGGTCCAAGGGATTGAACCCGGGCCTCTCTAACACAAAGCTATTTCCCAAGCCCCTCTTATTTTTTTATTTTGAAATTTTTATTTGTTTGCTTGTTTTTTGCTAAATTGGGTAGTTGGGACCTGAATTTGAGTCCCTCCTACCTCAGGTTCCCAAGGACAGTGATTACAGACAGGTACAAACTCACTATACTTTGAGCAATAGGCCCAAAACGTTGTATGATATATATTTAACCCACTGTTACTGATTGTATCAGTACTTTCATGTGTTTGTGTGACAAGGATTTCTGGTTAGCATCTGCTTCATTGTTCTAGTATAATGCACATTCTGTGTAATGAGCTGCATATGGAAATAAGTGAGTATTGCACTGTGTTCCTGAATTTTTATGTTTCAAGTATAAATTTTATATACAATATTAACATTTTATACACTTTAGATTGATCTGTGGGTATATTAATTTTTGATAAACAGCAATTTCCATACACATTTATAGGGAACATTTCAGAAGAATGGTTCCCTGATTGCTGCTTGAAGTCTTCACACAGCCTGGCAATATAAAATCATTTTCAAAAGCACATTCAACCCAAATTCTTTGTCTAAAAAATGAAAAGCAGATGTATATCAATTGATATATATATAATTTAATAAACCAATATACTATTTTAAAACAATTTTTTTCATAATAAGAATGAAGACTTCTGTCTGAAAGCAAAACAACAACAACAAAAAAAACCCACCAGAAATAAAACATCTTTCATTTTATAGTCAGTGTTAGCCAGTTTTTTTTCAGTAGCAATTTTACAACATTAATACCATCTAACACTTTCCAAGTTTAATTTCTATAAATCATTTTTGTTAATGTACAAAATCTGATCTAACTGACTTTTCAAGACATATATGAAATATGATTTTTCATGTAGCTTTTCATAGTACGTTTTTATTTTGCTGATTGTTTCTACATATCTGATTACATTTTATTGCATATTCAAAGGTAATCTCCAGGAAGTTGCATTTTTTATCTTTAATCATGCTCTCATCATACTATACTATAAACTTATAGAAGTTACTGTCAGAGACTTACTGATTACAGTATTTCTTTCAACTACCTCTCATATTCAAAACTCTCATATACAAGTTAAAATAAATTTGCCAAAATTAATGACTTGTGAAAGTATAAAATATAAAATTTAATAACTGAAGCTATTGATGCTAATTTAATGGAGATAATAGTACAACATGTATGCAACTCACAAGACTTGCAATCAGATTTGTAGTTAAAAATAAGATATTGAATCACCAATGTGTGAGCCACATTGCTAGATTACATGATTAGTTAACATCAAAACATTCAATATAGTCTGAGTGTGGTGGCAGACACCTTTAATCACAGCACTTGGGAGGCTGAAGTAGGAGGAGTGTTGTGAGTTCGAGGCTGACTTGGGCTACAACATGAGCGCAAGGCTGGCCTGAGTTACATAGTAAGACCCTGTCTCAAAAAAAACCAGGGCTGGGAGTTTGGTTCAGTGGCTTAAGTGCCTGTCTGTCAGGTGCAATGTTGTGAGTCTATTCCCCAGTGCTGCAAAAAGCAAAAACAAAAACATGCTATACAAGTCTACCAGGTTAACCTCATCACAATGTTCAAACTAATTTGGCAAAGAAAGTTTTTGCTATACTTTACTGGAACTAGTTTTGGTTTTTGCTCTGATGCTACATATAATATGTCTTATCATTATTTTCCTTATCTTTTATCTGTCTCCTCCTCTTATATTTTCTTTCTTTTAAGTCTCTTTTCTAAGACCTTGTGTCTTGGTTACTTTTTTCTTATTGCTGAGACAAAATACCTGACACCCAAAATTAGGGAAGGAAAGGTTTATTTCTTACAGTTCTTGGAGGTTTCTGTCCATACTCAGCTGGCTCCAAGACAGCATGTCACCGCGGGGCAGCAGCCATTCATGGTGGCCACAAAACAGCAAGGTACAAACTGCAAGACAGGGTGAGGCATGACTTCTTCTTACCTTTACACTCTATGTTGGCTCCACCCCTGGGCAGGTGCAGCACTCTTACTGCTAATCCCAGTGCCAGATTCAGCCCCTTCCATGATTACATGAGGCTGAAGTGGGGGCTATCTGACCACGCTATAACATTCCACCCTTGGCCCTTCAAAGACTCATGTACATCCTTAATACAAAAGACATTTAATCCATCTCCAAAGTCTTAACAGTTTCATCATTGCTGAAAGTCCAAGTCCCAAATCTCCTGCAAGATCTATGGCAAACTCTTAACTCTAACCCCCTGTACAAATGAAAACAAGTTAAATATTTCCAATATATAAAGGCACAAGATAAACATTACCATTCCAAAAAGTTACAAATGGGAATACAAAGCATTGGAACTAAAGGAAGTCCAAAATCCAGCAGGGCAAACATTAAGTCCTATGAAGTTCAGCATCTGAAATAATCTGTGGCAAATTGTGAGCCCCAAAGTGTTTGAGTGACTCCACCCTCATGGAACTTCCAGGGGTTTCAATTCCTCCAGCTTCTCTCTTAAGCCCATTTTGGTCAGTTTTTGCAGCTTTCTTGGATGATCCATGTTTCTGACTTTTCCAAACTTCTGTGTTTTCCACTGCACCCTTGGCTTCATCCTTACATCTTCACATATTGCACTCTCAGGGGTGCACTTTCTGGCCTCCCAGGCCCTCTGAAGTCAGGGTGGAAGCTACCTTAACCTCAAAACTAGAGCATTTTCCTTGTGCCTAAAACCAGCGTTCATGGATGATGCCAAGGTCTGCTGACAGCTAGAGCAGTAGCCAGGCTTTCCTCTCTCTTGGCTGTAGGGCTCGAGTGCCTGGATTGCTGAGCTGTCTGGACCTGCTTGTGAGGAACAGCTTCTCTAATCTGCCACCATTCTGGAACCTGGTGCAGTGGCTGCCATTTCGGAACCTTCTGTGGCCTCCAACACCACTCTGGAACATGGAACTCTGTGGCATTCTCCTCCTATCACAGTCTTTTGCTTTTGCCATTTTGAGGCTGCAAAAGTTGGAGACCCACTGCTTTCTGGGATGGCCCCAGGCCATCTCTTTTATTTCTCTGTTCCTTCTCAACAATTGAAGTCTCGGTTCTGTCTTTACAGTCTACAGATTTCTGGCCAAAATTATAACATTTTAAATCATTCTGCTGGGCTCTTTCCTCCTAATTCACAGCATAAATCTGGCTAAAATTCCCCAACAATAGTCATGCCACTGCCTCAATATTTGACTGCCTTGAAATTTCTTTCTCCAGACTAATTAGTCCATCATCCTTAATCCCTGTCTCAGGCAAAGTATCTGGACACTAGCAAAATGCAGACAAACTTTCCATCAAGCTATGACACACAGTGTGTGGAGTGCAACAAACAATGTAGTCCTTCCAAGCAGAAACCTCTTGAGCCTGGTCTTTACTGGCAGACTTTCTATCAGCCTTCCAGTCTTCTGAACTCTGACCAGAATCTCCCATATGGAACATCCTAAGCTGTTCCAGCAACACTCTTCCAGGCAACATCTCTGAACCTTTCAAAACTTCCCAGAAGCCATTTCCAAAGGCTCCTGAACCACATGGTCAGGTTTAGTAATAGCAATGACCTCACACACACACACACACACACACTCCACTGGTACCAAATTCTGTCTTGGTTACTTTTTTCTTGTTGCTGAGGCCAAACACCTGACACCCAAAATTAGGGAAGGAAAGGTTTACTTCTTACAGTTCTTGGAGGTTTCAATCCATACTTAGCTGGCTCCATGACTGTGTGGCATGGAAGAGGGGCAGCCATTTATCATGGACACAAAATAGTAAGGTACAAACCACAAGAGAGGGCAAGACACACCTTGTTCCCGTCCTTACACTGTGTGTCAGCTCCACCTCTGGATGGGTGCAGCATTCATACCACCAATTCCAATGCCAGACTCAGCCCTATCCATGATTACATGAGGTTTAAGTGGGGGCCATCTGACCACACTATAACACCCTGTCACTGAGAACTCTTAGGAACAGTCAAATTATTTGCTTCAATTATATTGAAGTGAAAAAATTACATACATATTTTAATGCTGAATTTTCAGAAGACATTGATATAAATCAATAGTCTGGCTAATCTTGCAATTGGTATAATATTTAGATTGTTGATGATTCTCAGATTACATATTAGAAATCATTGCATGTTTTTCATGTTGGAAATTTTTTATATATTCATATATGCAATATAACAAAATACACCTAACATGCTATCACTGAAATAGCCAGAGGACATATTTTTATAATATTCAAAATATTAAAGTTCATTGCTTCTCTTATTTTCTTAAAGACAAAAAGAATATTGGAAGATATCATCAAATTTTCAAATTATAGATTTTAAAAATTAAATATTGTACGGTTTTTAAACATTATTACTCTGTAGAGATGAAAACAGAAAACTGGCCATGTCACGTATCTTGCTGATCATAAGTACTCCTTTTTTTTCTGCTTTCCTGTACCTCCTTTTTATGTATTTTTCCAGCATTAAATTTATTTGTTAGCCTAAAATCACAGGCCTCATCTTCTGACTTCTATACAAATCTTGCATTATGACAGAAGGTATGTTTTAAGGAGTTTTGTTACAGGATTTTTCCAAAGAACAAATAATATTAAACATATTTTTAAAAACTGAAAAGTGTATGAAATACCTTGATATCATTTACTACCATATTTATATAGCACATGCTTTGTGTTTTTACAATGATACTTTGTTTTGATGAGACAAAGTGCATTTTCCTCTCACATGGAAGATAGTTTTGTCTTTCGTTCAAGGTGGAACATGAGAAACAAGGTACTTTACGTACCGACTTAGTTGAATCTAGAATCAATATTGGTGTCTCTCTCTCTATATGCTAGCACAACTGGCCAATCTCATATTGAAATAATGAAGTTTTTTGGTATAAACAGTAAGTCATTAAACCAGGAAAAGAGCACTGTTTGGTTCCTTTTTTAATAAATGTATGAAATTTAAAACACTTCGTTTTAAGGATGACTAATGTAAGTACTTCTACAGTAGATGATTGATTTCAAAAGTTTCCTTCATTTAGTTGAAATTTTTCCGACCATTGAAATGACTGGGCCTACTTAGGTGAGATTTTAAAATGTATTTATGTATTTCTGTTTTGTTAATCCCCCTCCAAGCAAGCACAAGGATCAGACATAAATGTAAGTATAAAACAGGCTGTTCATATTCAGAGAAATGTTAATATATGATAGATGTTGAGCCATAGAAACATGGCCCCATAAATATTTGAAGATAATGACATAAGTGTAATAAATTATGCTATAAATTATTATTTTCAGACTGCATTTGAAATAATGTTACCTTGGAGAAAAATTCATGGAATTTCATATCTCATGAATGATATATCAAAAATACAGGAATGATTTAAAATGTTCATTTTCAGAATTTCCAACATTGTTATTCATTTACTAATGCAAATTTAAATAGCAATATTAACCAAAAACTTCAGAACATGCCATATATGCTTACTGAAAAAGGAACATATTTTTAATTTTCTCTCTGATTTTATCATTTTTGGGTCATCTTGCAAAGTTATTTACAAAAATGCATTTTAAAGCAGATAGACCAACATAGACTTTCAGAAGAAATTCTTAATTAAATATTCCACTTTTCTTAATAGTGTGATTATATAAGCAGTTGAGCTTGACATATTTCTACTACAATAATTATTAATATCTTTGTGATCCATGTTATTGTTCTTTGTATATCTCTGGGGAGATTTCTAAAAGTCAAATAGACAGAAAACTAATATTTTCTAAAGATTTTACACTTGGCGCTTTGAAATAAAAGGTCATTCCTAGGCATTTGCAACAACAGAACAGAGTATTTCTATCACTTCCAGAAATGAAGAAAGCAAACAACTATTGCAGTTTCTGTGTTTTAAGGAGAGAAGAAAATAGCAGTAGAGGGGCTTATACCAATGTGAAATATAGTTTCTCACATATGGAATTCAGAAGACGCTGTTTCTACATACAAGATAAAGGGAAGTATTTCTTACTCCAAGACAGCATTTAAATCCATTCATAGAAATCAGCATTGTTGTAATTTGTAAAAAGTAGGGTGAAAATATAGACTTTATTTTAGTTGAAGAAATTTTGATGCAAAATGCTAGTAATTAATTTCCATTACATTTTAAAAATTGTCATTAATTGAATTTAGACTCTAAGTGGGCAGTTGAGATTTACTGCAAACATGAAACCAGCAAAAAATAGACCGAACTTTTGGCCTCTTTCACTATGAGTACCTCATTTATTCTCTACCGTCAGATTAATTTTTGTGACCATAGATAAGGCACTGTAGTTCAGACGTATGTGTTCATTGTGTTCAATTTGTTACTAAATATCTAAAGAAGATAAGACAGGTGAGGAAAGTAAGAGGAATGTGTTTAAACAAGTATCTATTTGAGATTTGTGGAGCTGGGGAGGATATTCAAGGTTATTGCCTGTGAGAAGGAAGTAGGGGTAGAAGTAGAGAGTGGAGTAGAAAAAGGAGGAACAGAGGAGGAGGAAAAAGAGTAGGAAGGGCAATTTATTAAAAGAAAACTTAAAAGAAGATTTAGCCAGAAACAATTCTTCCTGCTTTCTCTATCATTGTCTCTTTCTTCAAGGGTTGTTGAAGAAAACTCAGAAAATCAATTTGAAGTAGTACTGTCTCAAATACCCAGAATTATAAAATGATTTTACATGACAGTGAAGTCTATATAGATGTTTTTCACATATATATAAATACATAAAAAGAACTATACAAATATACAAAATAGAACCACAAAGTTTAAATGAAATTCATATGAAATACTAAACAATAATTACATAATAAATATGACTTCAAACATATTTGCCCAGAAAACATAAAATGTATGAAGTTCAACACTAATAGGATGATTAAACCGATCTATTTGTTGCATTTTGGTCTTTGGTAATTTAACCATAAAATAGAGGATATAATGTATAGTCTTTTTTTCCTGTCACTGAAATGATGAAGGAAGAACTGAAAATCAAAGCTCTTTGGCCAAAAGAACAATGTTACTCCTGACTTGTTGCTAGATAAAAATTAGTGAAATTTTAATTTTAGGCAGGCAATAATTAATTTTAAGTATGTCCCTAACATTGTATTGAATATGTGCACTAAAATGTGTTCTTTTATCTCAAATAATTTTTGATAAGTGTGTTATTTTTTAATTTGCTAAATGTGGCATCCCTAGTCGGGCGTGGTGGCACACCCCTTTAATCCCAGCACTTGGGAGGCTGAGGTAGGAGGAGTGTTGTGAGTTCGAGGCCGGCTCGGGCTACAATGTGAATCCAAGGCCAGCCTGAGCTACACAGTGCGACCCTGCTTCAAAAGAAACAAAACAAAACAAAACAAAACAAAACAAAAAAACAGGGCTGGGAGTTTGGCTCAGTGACTTAAGCACCTGTCTGACAGGCACCAGGTTTTGAGTTGAATCCTGCTGCCGCAGGAAAAAAAAAAAGTGATATCCCTGCCCCTGACAAATTGTGGGGGTCATAACTTACATTTCAAATGCATTCTTTTCTATTTAAATAGATGCAATATATGATCTCAAATATGGGCTTTTCCTCTGATCTTAAATAAAAATGTAAAATAAGGAGGGAGAAGGATTCAGAGCTTTTATCCTTGTGCACTGTGAATTGAAGGAAGTATAAACTGCTATAGTGGAAATCATCAGTGGGTAGAGAAATAATGAGGTGTTTCTGAATTGTTCACAGACATTGTGATATCTTTGTCTTCAATATTAATCAATAGTAAAAATGTTTTCTGCCATGCAGCTATTTTCTTACAAAGAACTACAAGCTTTTTATAATGAAAGCACATTGGCCACATATCCTAATGCACAAAAAGGAAAATACATATACCATTAATGTAGCTGTTAAGTAAAGAATTTTCTCCCCATGGGAGTTCCTTCATTTTATTTTTTTGTTGTTGTTTGTTGTAAATGAACAAATAAGTCTTTGAGAACTGAATTGGCACAGCTAGAGATTACTGCTAAATCTGTTGTGTGTTTGCAGTACATCTATTGTGAAGGATTGAAACTACAATTCATTTGCATGTCTTTTTCATATTACTCCCCTCACCCCATTTCAGGTTACTTCACTACTAACAAGAACAATAAAGCCAGAGGAAAGAAAGTTTAAATGAGACAGCATGATTGTTTTTCCAACTAAAATGAGTAGAAAATGAAAACACTTTAAATTAAGTGTCTCAAATAAACATTTAATTTAGGATAAGACAGCAACCGCATGTATACCACCATATCAACTATTGAAATAACATTTATTGAAGAGTTGAAAGACTCATTTGTAAGAAAATAAATGTAGTTCTGAAAGTAAGCTGCTGAAAGTAAATATGTAAAACCACATTTCAACTGTGCACAATTAACATGAATTTATGCTAGAAAAAAATGGAATCCATGATGAGATTCTGGTGAATGATGTACTTGGACAAGAGACTGTTTGTTTTTCATCAAACGTGAGCCTCACTGTGTCTGAATGCACCTAAATGAGCTACTGATTTCAAGCAAACTAGAAAGTTCATATATTAGAAAAAGTGGATATGTTATTTTCTCAGTCCTCATTACAACTTTATTTAATAACCTCCCTTATCTTCTCCACATACTTAAATACTTTTGTCCCTAACCATTTATAGCTTTATTGTGTTTAAGTGCCCTTTCAAGTGCTTCTGCCTAATGGAATTCTGTTTCTATATTTTTGTGTTTTGAGGCATTAATACTTGTTTCTGTCTCTGCTGCTATTTTCTATTCATTTCTCTTCACCCAATTCCATATTTATTTGTAGTTACATGATTTACTTTTGCATTATATGTATTTTTGAAGCTTTGAACCTAAGGAGAAGAAATGAAAATTTATAATTTAATACCAAAATGGTATTGTTACTATAGTGTTTTGTATTACATAAAGCAATTAATGAAATACTTCAGTAATAACAATTGATTTTGTTAAAGTATTACTAGAGTATTTATGTCACATCAAACATGCCTAGTGTTGTAGTCAGGGGTTGCAAGGAGAAGAATTATATACGGGACACATAATTTATAGTATTATTTGTAATGGTCACCCAAGGTGTCAAATACAAAGAAAGTGCAGGAAATCTGTCCACAAGAATAAGGACCTAAAATATACAGCTGAGGGTCTGGATCCCATAGCAATAGCCTACATCAGTTTAACTGAAAACCTAGAGCCCATGACAATGACTCATGCAAGTCTATCCCATGGATCTGTACTGTGAAGACCCAAAGGTCAGTGGTGGAAGCTAAAAAGTCTATGCCAGCAGGGTGAAGGATCTGTGCCAGCAGGCTGAGGTTTCTGGAGTGGAGGCAAGATGTGACACTCAAAATAAGAACCAAGGCTCTCCTGAAAAGTACCACAGTCATCCTCAGTGGCAATGAGGTCTTGAGCTCCTCTAACAATGAAAACAGCCAAGTACATATCAGGAAGCCAGCATGACAAACTTCATCTGGTGAATAAATGCACACATCATCCTCTCCGGAGCCAGGAAGCAACACTCAATATAAATACCAAAACTCTCCCAAAGTGAACCACAATCATCCTTAGCAACGAGGTTCTGAGCTCCTCCAGTGATAACAGTTGAGTTCATGTCAGGGGACCAGAGACTTCTGGGAAGATGGCGGAGTAGTAAGCAGCAGAGAAAACAGCCACTCTGAGAGACACTGTCTAGACAGGGGAATATACCATCTTGAGGAAGACAAAAAGGAGGGAAGTGGTTCCTTGGACCCAGGAAAAGTCTGAAGTCTAAATTGAAGCCAGCCGACAGAAAGAGTGAAAAGAAAGACTTCAATGGAGAAGGAGGCAGTAGTTGACAGTGCGTTTGCCTGGACCTGAACTCACTGTGTGAGGGGAGTTGTTGGAAACTGGGGATGCAAGGTCACAGTGTCAGTGGTGGCTGGCAATCCCAGGGGTCTCTGCAGAGTGATTTGATGGTGGAAGGGAGTTGTGGACACTGGGGACTGTGCTGGCTGGCAGTGAGTGCAGAGGACTTTGTCTTCCTGTCAAAGAGAGCAATCAACTGGGAGCCATTTTGGAGTCTGGCTGGATAGGCCTGGAGCCAGAACTGTTGCTGGCTTCCTCCAGCAGTTCCTAGCTGGATGCAGACCCGCTGAAACTGCTTGGACTGTGGCTAGCCCAATGAGTCTGTTCTCAGGGCAGGCCTGCTAAAGTTGTCTACTACTCTGCTGAGCAGTTGCTGCCTTGTGGAGATACAATGCCACAGTTTGGGTTGCAGTCTCCACAGGCTGTCTACTAGTGAATCAAGAGAGGAGCCTGGAAGTAGATGTTATTTTCTTGTTTGTTTGTTTTATTTAGTTTGCTTTTTACTTTTCTTTCTTTTCTATTATTATTATTATTATTATTATTATTTTGGATTTGAGTGTAAGTGCTGTTTCTGCACTCCTTCTGGGTGTGGTATTGTTCTGTTCTACATTTTGTCTCTTTTAGTTCTTTTTTCCTTCAGTCTTCTGCATTGATTTCCCCAAGTTGTTGTGACCCATCTTTGTCCTCCAACCTGCTTGTGTTCTCTTTCTCTTTTTCCATTTCTCTGTCTTCTCCTTAATCCATTTTGTTTCCTGACCCTTGAGGAAAGAATTGAAATATTGCAGACTTGTATATTGTATATGAATGTTTTGCATTCTGTTGTATGATCACAAATTCAGTTTATATGGTTGAGGGTTGCAAATCAGGGGTTGGCCCAGGTTTTTCTTTTGTTGGATGTGTTTGGTGCTGTGAGTGCCACTGCAGCCAAAATTAACATGATTGTTCTGGATAGCTGTCGGTCCTGATGGTCCAGGACTGAGATTGACTGGGTGTCACAGAGAGTGGTGAAGCACAATGCCAAAGAACCAGGGACTGGGGTAGGTGAGCAATAGCTTCTCATCTCTAACAAACTGAGGAGGTGGGATCTTCCAACAGAATCAGAGACCAGGATCCAGCTACACCTGCTAGATACCTCAGAGAAGTGATCGTGACCTGGATGTCCTTAATACCTCCAATAAAGCAACCCACCACAGGCAACTAACAAGTATCACCATACGAATTAAACTAAAAAGGAAAAGAAATAAGAAGACACTTAATAGGGTACAACCTCAGACACCCAGTTCACCAAAGGCAAGCCCAGGGGACAAGGAGGCTGGAAATTCTGAAAGCCCCCTACCAGGTCTCTCTGAAGTGGTAACAAAGCAATCAAATGAGGCTCTGGAAAAAATGAAATCAGAAATAATCTCTTAAATAACTACAGAGATTACCAAAATGCACACCATGCATAGTGATGTTAGAGCAGACACAGATAAAAAAAAAAAACAAGCTTAAGACAATTATGGAAGAACAACATGGGAAACTAATGGTTTCATAAAGCAGATTGAAGCAGATATTCAGGAGAATAAAAACTCCAATGAAAATGTTCAAAGCAGATTAGGCCAATGTGAGGACAGGATCTTAGATATTGAAGACAGGCATACAGTTAGTGACCAGAAAAAGAAAGATTTCTCAAAACCAGCAAGGGAACATGAGAAATCAATCCAGCAGCTGTTTGATGAGACAAAGAACAATAATTTAAGATTAATGGGAGTCAATGAACAAGCAGGAGATACCACAAATGACATTAAAAACACCCTCACAGACATCATGATAGAAAACTTTCCTAATAGAGAAAAAGAATTTGACATACAAATAAGTGAGACATATAGAACTCCAATTATCAAAGATAAAACCTACCACTTCCAGGTATATCATAGTCAAGATTCCAGAAATTCAACACAAGAATAAAATCTTAAAAGTTGTGAGGGAAAAGACACAAATCACTTAAATGGCAAACCTATCAGAATCACAGTGGACTTCTCAGCACAAACTCTCAAGTCAAGGAGAGCTTGGATTGAAGCAGTCCAAGTTCTAAAGGCAGACAACTTTCAACCCAGATTGATGTATTCCACAAAACTATCTTTCAAAATAGATGGAGAAATGAATTTCTTCCATGACAAAGAACACCTAAGGAAATTCATGACCACCAATCCAGCACTCCAAAATGTTCTGAATGACATTTTAGAAAGAGATAATAAGGATCACAGTTCCATGAACCCCAACAGAAGAAATCCACCAGGAAAGGCAAACAATTAGAGGGAAGAAAGAAAAAAAAAGGGGTAGCCAATAATAGGAAAATAACATGACAAGGATAAGTCAATACAACCGAGTTTTAACCATTAATGTAAATGGTCTCAATTCAACAGTCAAAAGACACAGACTGGCAGAATGGGTCAAAAAGCAAGATCCAACAATATGAAGTATACAAGAAACACATTTAATTCAAAAAGAAATTCATAGGCTGAAGGTCAAATAATGGAAAACAATACACCATGCAACAGGAATTCAGAAAAAAGTAATGAATTGCTGTTCTATTTGCAGATAAAGTCAATTTCAAGCCAAGACTGATTAAGAGAGAAAAGGAAGGTCACTATATCTTGGTAAAGGGAACAATCCAAGAGGAAGAGACAACAATCATAAATATATACCCAACAAATATTAGTGCACCTAGCTATATAAAACAATTATTAATGGACAGGATTAATCAACTAAGCTTTAATACGATTGCATTGGGAGACCTCAATAACTCACTGTCACAAAAAGACATGTCAACTAGGCAAAAAATCAATAATGAAATATTAAAACATATAAAGAATTAAAAGCAATCAGGTCCCTAAAATTCAAGGACCAAATCCAAAAATGGGGATCTAAGATGAATGCCCACTTCTCAGAGAAAGAAATATAAATGGCAAATAAATATATGAAAAAATGTTCAACATCAATGGTCATTCGGGAAATGCAAATTAAAACAACACTGAGATTCCATCTCACTCCAGAAAGAATGGCCAAGATTAAAAAATCAACCAACAACAAATGCTGGAGAGGCTGTGGGGAAAAAAGAACTAAATCAAATTTTTGAGCAAATGGACTTAGTAGATGTCTATAGAGTCTTCCACTCCCCAACATCAGAATATACATTCTTCTCTGTTGCACATGGGAATTCTCCAAAATAGACAATATACTGGCTCGTAGAACATGCTTAAGCAAATGTAAAGGAATTGAAACCATCCTATGTATATTATCTGATCATAGTGCATTGAAATTGGAAACACATTCCAAAGGAAACCACAAGAACTGCATCAACACATGGAAATTAAATAACACCCTACTGAACAATCAGTGGGTCACAGATGAAATTAAATAAGCAATTAGAAAATTTTTACAGTAGAATGACAATGACATTACAGCGTACCAGAACTTGGACACAATGAAAGTAGTCTTAAAAGGGAAATTTATAGCAGTAGATACCCATATTAGGAAAACAGAGCAAACTCATACAAACAACTTAATGTTGAACCTCAAACTTCTAGAAAAAGAAGAGCAGGCTAAGCCAAAAGCTCATACAAGTGAGGAAAGTATAAGGATCAGAGCAGAAATTAACACACTGGAGACTAAATAATACAAAGAGTCAATGAATTAAAGAGCCGGTTCTTTGAAAGATTAGATAAAATTGACAAAGCCTTGACCAACTTATCAAAAAAAGGAAAGAAAAGACTCAAATTCATTCAATTAGGAATGGAAAGGGTGAAATCACAATAGACCCTGTAGAAATTCAGAAAATCATTTATACCTACTTTGAAAACTTGTATTTTAATAAAATGGAAAATAAAAATGAAATGGACAGATTGCTAGATACATATGAATTACTAAAGTTGAATCAAGACAATATAAAAATCCTAAACAACCCGATACTGATAAATGAAATTAAGGATGTAATTAAAAACCTATAAACAAAGAAAAGCCCAGGCCCTGATGGATTCACTGCTCAATTCTACAAGAAATTTAGTGAAGACTTAATACCACTACTTCTCAAACTCTTTAATGAAATTGAAAGGAAAGAAATACTCCCAAATTCATTCCTGGAAGTAAGCATTACTCTGATTCCAAAACCAGAAAAGGACCCAGCTAAGAAAGAGAATTACAGTCCAGTCTCTCTAGTGAACATTGATGCAAACATCCTCAATAAGATACTGGCAAACAGACTGCAGCAAATCGTCGAAAAGATTGTACATCATGATCAAATGAGATTCACCCCAGGGATGCAGGGATGGTTTAACATTCATAAATCCATAAATGTAATACATAATATTAACAGAGTCAAGGGTAAAAATCTTATGAGTATCTCAATAGATGCAGAAAAAGCTTTTAACAAAGTCCAGCACCAATTCATGATGAAAACGCTACAGGAAGTTGGAATAGATGGTCTCTATATCAATCTGATAAAAGCCATCTATGACAAACCAACAGCCAACATCATACTAAATGGACAAAAAATGAAAGCTTTTACTCTAAAATCAGGAACAAGACAAGGATGCTCACTGTCTCTACTCTTATTCCACATAGTCCTGGAACTTTAGCCATAGTAATTGCACAAGAGAAAGAAATAAAAGAAATAAAGATAGGAAAGGAAGAAGTCAAACTAGCATTATTTGCAGATGATGTGATACTCTACTAAGAAGATCCCAAAAACTCCACCAAAAGACTTCTAGATTTAACAAGCAGATTTAGTAATGTAGCTCGTTATAAAGTCAATACTCAAAAATCAATAGCCTTCTTGTACATGAATAATAAACTCACTGAGTGAGAAATCAGGTAAACGATACCTTTTACAATAGTATCCAAAAAAAAAAAAAGAAAGAAAAAAGAAATACTTAGGACTCAATCTAACAAAAGAGGTAAAAGACCTCTACATTGAAAACTATAGTACTCTGAAAAAGGAGATTTAAGAGGATATTAGAAAATGGAGAGATATCCCATACTCTTGGGTAGGAAAAAATCAATATAGTGAAAATGGCCATACTTCCAAAACTGTTACACAGATTCAATTCAATCCCAATCAAACTTCTAATAATATATCTTACAGAATTAGAGAAAACAGTCCTAAAATTCATCTGGAACCAGAAAAGACCTAGAATAGCAAGGGCAATCCTGGGCAACAAAGACAAGACAGGGAGCATCACAATTCCTGACTTAAAATTATGCTATAAAGCTACTGTGATTAAAAAAAAACACTGTGGTACTGGAAAAAAACAAACAAACAAATGAAAAACAAAACAGATTGGAAGATCAGTGGAATAGATTAGAAGATTCATAAACAACTGCAGACACACTAAGCTATCTTATTTTGACAAAGGTGCCAAACACATTCATTGGAAGAAAGATAACCTCTTTAATAAATGATGTCATAAAAACTGATTTGCACATGCCAAACACTAAAACTGGACTCTTATCTTTCACCATGTACTAAGCTAAAATCTGAATGGATTAAAGATCTCAAAGTTAAAACAGAAACATTAAATTTCCTGGAAGATAGAGTAGGTAAAACTTTCGAATACGTTGGTGTAGGCAAAGGCTTTAGGAATAAAAGACAGATTCCATAAGAACTATTGCAAAGAATTAACAAATGGAATCTCATCCTATTGAAAAGCTTTTGCATAGCAAGAGAAATGATGTACAGAGTGAAGAGACAACCCATGATGTGGGAAAAAATGTTTGCCAGCTGTCCTTCAGACAAAGGAGTGCTATCGAGAATGTATAAAGAATTAAAAAAAATCAGTTCTCCAAGAGTTAAAGACCCAATCCAAAAATGGACATCTGAGAAGAACACACACTTTTCAGATGACGAAGTACAAACAGCAAATAAATATGTCAAAAAATGTTCAACAGCACTGGTCATTGGAGAGATGCAAATTAAAACAACACTGAGATTCCACCTCACCCCAGGAAGAATGGCTAGTATTAAGAAGTAAGTCATTAACAAGTGCTGGAAGGGCTGTGGAGAAAAAGGAACTCTTCTTCACTGTTGGCGGAAGTGTAAGCTGGTGCAACCACTGTGTAAGTCAGTGTGGAGATTCTTCAAAATGTTAGGATTGGAGGTCCAATTTGACCCAGCTATTCCCCTTTTGGGTATCTTCCCAAAATAATTAATAACATCATACCACAGCAATATATGTGCATTTATGTTTATAGCAGTGCAGTTTATAATAGCCAGATCTTGAAAACAACCTAAATGCTCATCAACTGAGGAGTGGACAAAAAGATGTGGTATTTCTATATAATGGAATATTACTCAGCTATAAAGAGCAATAAACTGGACACCTTCATACTTAAGTGGATGTGCCTTAAGAATATACTCATCAGTGAAATAAATAAGTCACACATATGTAAGCATCATATTGTTGCACTTGTGTGACAAACTGAAGGAAAAACTATGTATGTTTAAGTATATGCATATAAAAATACTTAAGATAGTTAAAAAAAGAATTCACTGAGATTTTGATAGACATTGAGATGAATCTATAGATAAGTTTAGGAAGAATAAATGTTTTCATATGTGTCCAATTCACATGCATAGTCTCTCTTCACTTATTTAGGTTGTGTCTGAGTAATTCTGATCATTTTTAATAGGTTTTGGATACAGATAATTAATGTATTTTGGTAGATTTATTCAGTAATGCTACTTAAAGCATTTTTGTGATGTTGTAACTTTTGAATTGTTCATTGTTTGTATATAGGCCAACACTAGATTTCTGTATATGGTTTTGTGACTTTGTACCATGACTTTGCTAAACCTACTTGACTGTTTTACTGTTTTCTTTTTGGTAGATTCTTTGTAAATTAAAAAAAATTATTATCAGGGGAGTCAGTGTGACAAGCTCCTCCAGGAGAACCTATGACTCTAAACACCAACACTTAGGAGCACTCACAATGCTACTCTTACTCTCCAGGAATCCTTTTTATGCTGGCTGCCGCAACCCACTCAGCTCCTGAGAATCTTGGGGTGAAGGACTGTGAAAGGATGAGAAAAATAAAGAAAGAGACAAAGCTGGGGTCAGGGGGAGCCCTTATCCTCCTGATGGGAGGAAAGGTACTGCTCAACCAATGCTGGGTGTTTATTTATATACTGGGAAGGGTGACATCAATTTCAGTCCCTCTGCCTAGCAACCCAGGCCTGGATTGTGTGGGAGTCTCCTGTTTTTCTCAGCTGTAGCAGCGTTTTCACGTGATTGACCCAGGTGCTCTTTGTTACTTTGGTAAGTTCATGTGTGGGTCATTTTCCAGCTTCAACAGCTCCCAACAGCTGGCAACAGTCCTTAGGTGGCCCATCAATGCTCAGCACCACACTGATTCAGTTCAGCTGGTGTTTAAATTCACCATCAGTTATCAATTCACTACACATAGAAACCTAAAAGTTATACTATGTAGTTAACTATTACTATCTGTGATAAACGACCAACTTAAAATGATTTCAGCTACATTTTTACAGGTTTCTTAATTAAAAATATACCATATACAGACCACAGCAAAATACATGGATATATACCTGTTAACTAGCAAAAATGTCAAAATTTTAAGAAACTTTCTATTTCTCTTCATAGCACTACTTTTATCAAATAGACAAGAAGTGATTATCAAAGAAATCTGTTACAGAATGTAAATCATGGAAGTAGTCATGACTGATTCTACAGCCAAAATACATTAGCAAAATAGAATTTCCAAATAATTTGCATCTACTGCCAAATGTTTTCCTGGCTAATATATGTTATATTATTTTTTTGCAGTTGCAGCATTTATAAGAGCAATTAAAGTAAAAGAAGATGGAATTAGAAATGACAAAATTGCTTTAGTTCTCTGATATTACAAAGAGAGACGTGAGTTATCTTTTGCCTGATATATATGTGTGTATACATATATATAAAGACTTCAGTCAGAATATGATTTATTTTATTCTTACATCTTTATGAATAGTCATTTTGAATCTCTATGATAAATTTCCTAAATATCTAAATATTATTAGATACATATTGATTGTTGTTTGAGTTTACCATAGAATACATAATTCCTTTAAAATAATTTTTATTCCTGATGAAAAAATATAAATTAATCTCTAATTATGAAGGTAGGTCAGACACCTATTCTGTCACTTAACTCACTGATTTACTTTTCATTTTATCAAAGATTTAATCAGTTCTGTACCCTGCAATAAGACCATATACAAGTTCAGTGTACTGAAGCTATACTGTTATCATATTGCCATAGATCACAACTCTACTGCATTTCAAACCATGGTCTTCTCTGACTTCTTGATTTTTCCCCTTTAGCTTTTGATATGGAATTGTACCAAACTTGATATAAGATTAATTTACCAAATATTTCCTAGTTTATTTAAACCTTCTGGTATACAGAATATCTTTGCTCCCATTGCAATCATTTGGAAATCTCTTTTGGGTTTCCTTTGTATGTTTCCTTGCATTTCATTGGATTTGATTTAAAATTACATTTAAAAACAGAATTATATTGATTTAAGCACTAGACCTTGTTTGAAAGAACTGTAAACATATTGAGGATCTTCTTCCTAGCTACTTGAATAACAAACCAAGATTACTTTGAAAAGTAATTGTAGTTAAGTGGAAATTCAACTGACTAGCCTAGGTGGATCATGCTTCCAACTTCTAGCACTGAGTAGAAATAAATTCGTGTCAGAGATTCTCACAGCTGAATACTGTGGTATCAGACTTCGAAGAGACACCGATGACTAATACAGTTCAGTAACTGATCCATAGTCCCCCAGACCTTTAGTCTATCACTGATAGATCCACTGACCAAATTTAGAGAGAGAAGATGATCATGTTATGCTTCACTTTGAAAATGCTTGCTTTAAAGTGGAAAATGTAGCTTGACAGAGCATACAAACACAATCCCTGCTTACATGCATCTAAAATAGTCTTGTTTTGCACTTCTTAAAACAAATGTATATAAAATGTAAGCCAGTGGGTCCTGTCTTTGACACAAATATAAGACAGTACTTCACAATGTGATAAGGCAAGTACCTGTCCATCCTTGAGTCTCCTTTTCCATAACGATGTTTAAACTGACAGGATGTCTAGGAGACAAGGTTATGCAGAGCACCCTGACCCCTCTTTAATCCCAGGTCTCTGCATTCCTCTTGATGTGGTGCATGCTTCTGTACTCTCAATAGCATTTGCATTGTCTATGACACTGACAGGGGTCCTCTACTATATTAAGCTTCTCTGTGTTCCCTGGAATAAGGAGCTAAGGGAAAAATCTTCACACATATCTTGAAGTTGAAAGAAAAACCTTTGAGAGTCTCACAGGAAAATGTTCAATTCTCTGTGCTGTTTTCATTCATTCATACACACACATACGTATGAGTGAACTATAGGAAAAAAAAATATATATATATATTTCCTTAAGCCATTTTTCCCTTGTGGATGGAGTTGTTTTTAGCAACCAAAGCTGGTACTGAAATCATATGCATGTGTGGACAGAGTTTTTATTTTTCATATAGGTAAGACTTCCAGATTGCCATCTTCATGGTGCAGGTCCCCAGACTAATGAAAATTCTATTCTTCAAGTTGCCTTCGTGATTTTTTTTTTTACATTTAAGAAATAAAAGCTACAAAATTACTCCTACAATTTTACATCCAGAGAAAGAATGTCAGAAAAACTGGTGTTTCATTTTACTTTATCAGTGTTACACTGAGGCTGACAAAGATTAAAAATTCATTGTTAGAAACAGGACCTAGAACTCACATGCTGGCAAGTGTGGTGTGAAATGTTATACTCTGACAGTCCTGAGCTCTGTACCTTCAAGAGAATCCAGCATCACCACTGGAGTTTGACTCTCCAGGGGTCTCTGAAAGGCAAAATTTGTGATTTCCATTGACCTTGTGGCTCTCAGGCTGTTCACATACACAACAAGACATGTGCAAAAAAATTTTTAAGCATAAAGGCAAATTCCAAATATTTAACTAGAAATCAGTCTCCAAATCTGAGAATAGAAATAACTACTAAAGTGATTAGATTCTAATCGGACTAGAACACAAGCAGACATACGATTGTTTCTATAATTAAGATGAATTAATGATTTCTTCATAGGGAGTCTTATACCCAAATGACAAATAAACATTGACCTGTATCATTGTATGGTACTTTGGTTCAACAGAATGTGCCATAGCATTGTCAACAGATAAAATGCATTTGAAATCTTAAGTTGTTATCACACTTTAAGGAAAAATAGCACTAAACATATACAGTCTACCTTTTTCAATACTCAATCCTTATATCTGTTCTAAATTTACTTTTCCACTTGAGCATAAATAATTTCTAGTACACTAGGTTAGTTGTGTTGACTCTTCCTACAGTCTACTTTTTCTGGGACATTTTTATGTCTTTTAGGAGAAGACAGTGATATTATTAGAAATTTAAATTAACCATAGAATAGGTGCAAATAAATCATTTGTAAATTGTTGCAGAACACTACTTACAATGTTTACCCACAATCCTATTACTTACTACCACCTCCAGAGCTACTGTCTTGGCTCTGTTATAGCCATTTAGCTGTAATAGCCATTTAGTTGTTTTCTGATTTCCCTCTTGTCTACCATTTTCAATTCTCAATTAGCAGCAAGATTAGTTCCTTTAAAACTTAAAGATTACAGTATCATTCTGTATGAAGTGATCACATTTTTCACTAATAATTTAAACTTTAGAGTTTACATTTCAATGCTCATATAATTCTATTCAGGCTAGTTTTGGGCCCCACTTCTCTTTGCTTCCTTATTTTGTTTTGCATTTACCACATAGCCTTATTGTTATTTTAAATAATCTTTTTTAACTAAGCTGCTTCATCGATCCCTTGGTTAGAATCTACTTTCTTAAATTATTTGTACAACTACTTCCTTTGTGGAGTTTTTCACAAATGTTAGGATTTTTATGAGATATGTTGACCTTAATAATTTTTTCTTTTCTTCTTTCTATTAACTTTAACTATTGTACTTTTTCTCCACATCAGATTTATGCATCAAACATACAATGTCATCTACTTTCAATTTTTGTTTTTCTATTGCGCTATGTCATGAACTTCATGAAGACAAGAAAGTTCATCTATTCTCTGTTGAACTTGAAAGACCTGCAAAAGTGTCTCAAACAGAGATAGTTTTCAAACAACCATTTTCTAAATAAATTATGGCAATCTGAAAAGATTGTTGACCTTAACAGAAGACAGCTCCAACTAGAAACTGAACCCCAATGAAAGACTAATCACAGAATTTCCACACACCAGAACTGTGAGGTATAAATTTCTGTTTTTATACTTAGTAATCAGTAGATTTTTTTAAAAGTAAACCTAAGCCAGCTTACATATACATATATGAATATTGCATATTTGTGTGTGTCTGTGGAGTTTACAAACTTTGAGAGCTTGTCATGATTAGGATTTAATTTGATGGTATTTTTAGTCTGTTAGTTAAATGACTCCTAGCAATATCATTTACACTCTTTTTTATATAACATACTGTGTATTGATTTTATTCTGTCATATATTAATATTCCATGATTATTTTAATTAGGTTATTTTGAGCCTGGAGAATCTATTTTACTAACCAACAGAAACTCATGTAGTCCCAAAAGAAACCCATACAAATGCAAAGGAACAAATCAGAGAGAGTTCTATGGCTGTCTTGAGGGGAAGAGGAAAGGTATCATAATCCCATGAACACTAGGATTAAATAATTCAATACTGCTCATCATCACAATGAATGAAATATACTGCATAAACTACTTGAATATAAATAGATTTATTTGGCTCACAGTTTTAGAGATAGAAAGTCCAAACTACACAGCGCAGGCTCTGACAAAATTCATGAGGGATGACAGGGCATGTGGGAGGAAACATCATGCCTCAAACCAGACAGTGGGGGGTAGAGAGGGGAGTGAAGGCTAGCTCATTTCATAATTCTCTCACAAAATATACCAAGGCATCCCATGAGAACTACAGTGCCTTAGTCATCTTCAAAGGCATGTCGCCCCCCCTTTTGTATTTCTCAGATAAAGAAATACAAAAGGCAAATAAATACATGAAGAAATGCTTAACATCACTGGCCATTTGAGAAATGCAAATTAGACAACATTGAGATTCCATCTCACTCTGGAAAGACTGGTTGCCATCAAGAAATCAACTGATAACAAATGTTGGCTGGGCTGTGAGGAAAAAGGAATACTTCTCCCCTGTTGCTGGGAGTGAAGACTGGTGCAACCACTGTGGAAATCAGTATGGAGTTTTCTCAGAAAACTATGATTGGAAGTCCCATTCAATCCAGCTATTCCCCTTCTGGGTATTTTCCCAGAAAAATTGACAGTGTCACGTCACAGTGATATATGTGCACCCATATTTATAGAAACACAATTTGTAATAGCTAAATCTTGGAAATAACCAAAATGCCCATCAACCACAGAATGGATGAAAAAAATACAGTATTTTCATATAATGGAATATTACTCAGCTATAAAAAGGATGATCTTGAGGCTTTAATAGGCAAATGGAGAAAACTTGAGACAATACTCATAAGTGAAATAAATCAGACTCACATTTGTAAATATCATATTGTCTCCCTAGTGTAATAAATAAATAAATAATAAAAAAACTGGAAGAGTAATAAGATCCAAAATGTACAATAGATATTGTAATAATGAAATGGAAAGAAAGTGCTCAAAATTAAAGAACAACTGGGTTAGGGGAAAGGAGAAATGAAAGAAAGGAAAAGATTATATGTATGTAGGCATGCACATGTAGCTGTATGTATATATAAGTATGCAAAATAGATAACTATAGTACTAATTCTGTTAGTTCATCAGAAGGAATAGTTTGTGTTGTCATTGTTTGATTGTCTGATCATTTTTTATGTCTAGATCTCATAACTTGAACAACTTCTAAGATAACATTATGTAATGTGTTAACTAGTATTGATTTCTTACTTTTTTAAAAAATTTTGTATTATTTCTACCCTTTTTTCTGTTTTGGTTTTTAAATTAAAAAAAAAAATCTCACAATAGGTTCCACTTGTTAAAAGCTCCACCTTCTCACAATACTGCCATGCTGAGGATCAAGTTTCCTGCACAGTGACTCTCAAGAGAAACTCGAACCACATCCAAGTCACAGCAATAAAGGTAAGCACACTATTAATACCCAGCATAGTATTAAATATGAAGGGAGTGTATTATTTGAAGAAAAAAATTAAAATTTCACATTGTTAGGATAAGCAGTTATTATAAGCAAAACCTGTGAGAATAGTTTAATTAATAAGCCCGTTCCTTCAAGTACCAACACAATGTAGTTGCGTTTCCCTGCTCAATGAAACTGAGACAAAGAAACACCTTCGCTTCGCTTCACTTTGTTGGGTATATTTTGAAGTTGCAGTTTTAATTCTGGATGTTAGTTGTGGATCCAAATATGGCAGAAGATACTAATGAAAAGAAATCCCAATTTACTTCAATTTTTATCTCACTAAACACATACGTTCTCCCCTATCTCTTCCTAATTCTGCCTCCCATTTAAAATTCTGAAAAGATGCACACAGATGAAAGGAAGAGAACATTTTATTTTAATTTTCTCTTGTGTCTCCTATAACCTTCCTAATTTCACCTTAATTCTATCCACCTGTCCTAAGCATCAATTCTTAGAAGCAATATTTAAAAGGCAATAAAAAAGCAGTGTAAAGAGAAGGAAGTGGAATGAAAAACAGAGTAGAGTAGAAGTCTGTTTACATTCAATCCCTTCCTATGAATCACTAAACTCCTACCTTCTTTTTTAAAGCTACATGAGTTACAGTAATTCATGCAAGTTAAAGAGATCAATAGCTTAATATAAGAAAAGTTTATTTCTCACTCATTATTGCTATCTTTTTGTTGGTAGCTCATGGCTGGCCTCCAAGGAGTTATTAAGGAAACCAGGTACCTTCCAACTTGTGACTTAACCGTCACTAATACATGTGTCTCAATGACTCAAGAGGAGCTGAATGAGTGAAAGGAGGGTACACAGTGACCCACATCACTTTAACCTTTTGATATCGTTGGTAAGTGTTCTTATGTCAATATGAAGAGGTGGTGTCTGCCTACACTCTACTTCATGGTAAAGTTCTCAGCCGTGTGTCCCACATGTCAGCTACTCTGTCACACGCCTCATCATGGATTAACCCTTTTTTTCTTTCAAATGCATGTCTTCTATTTAATCAGTAATTTTCAATCCACCTAGAATTTATGAAGAAGCTAATAACTGCACATGAAATAGACCATGATTTTTAATGTCACATTGCATTGAGATATATTAACAGTTACAAATTAGGTCCTACATATTTTATAAAAATTTAATAATGAATCATTTTATTAAGTTTTATGTTACTAATGAAGGAAATAAAATATATAAGGCAGGTTGTGATTAAATAGGATTTTGTGAGGGGAAATTAGAACCAAACTACTTTTGTAAAAATTATTATATGCAAAAATGTTTCCAACCAAAAGTGAGACAGATTTAGTATTAAACCAAGATTATAAGTTGGTGACTGCACATAACAATCATTTCTCAAAGGGGATTTGAGTGAAATGATGTAGAGGCTTGATAATTCTTTTATTGCGAAGAGAAGTAACAACTATGAAATTAAAACTGCAGTATATGCACATGTACTTTCATGGAAAAGTTTTAAAGCTAACTTATTTGAGCTTTTTGTTTATTCATTAGTTCCTCTTTTAGATTATAATATATATAAACACATATATATTATAATTTCACTAAAGTTTTGGTGAAAATATTTTTAAGATTTTCTCTCTCTTGGGCTATCTTTTCTTGGTTAGTTGCCAGTTGGAAAATATTTTCATTTATACTAAAGTTCCTACTGTGTATTAAAATTAAGTTGCTAAGAATTTGATTTCAAATTATCAAACTTGATTGTCTAGGGATTACATCAAAAGTACCTTCCTAAGTACACACAGTCATAAGGGAATAAGGTCATGAATGATGAATACTTCTAATACTTCTGGAGAGGAAATTATCTTGTATGTGGAAAGGGCAGGTCTTAAAAAAAAAAGTCCTGAGTCATAAAATAAATTTCCAAAATACTTCATTTCCTAATTTTCAGTACATATTCTTATTGCTGAAGTATGGAATTACAAGGAAAAATTGTCAATCAAAATATGACTATCATCTGTAAAATGTCAAGATCATTCCATTTATTTGTGTGAGGGAGCTCAAAATCTGACCAGGCAAATGCATTCCTGGGACCTGACGGCATCTTATTTACATCTATAACACTATGGTAATTTCTAGACCTCCACAAACATATTCACATCTTCATACAAATATATTTTTATTGCATTCCTCTGCCATGATATTATGTCCCTCTAATCTAGGTCCATGACACTATGATGATTTCTGGGTCTCCATCAATGCATTCATATATTTATACAAGTATAACCTTTAATTCTGTAGCATATGGATTACTTTCAGTAACAGAGCTTCTATTTGGAATTGAGAATATACAAGGAAAATATGTTATAGATTGATCAGTGGTCCAAGATATGAAGTATGTTTCATTAGATAGTATGTATGGTTCAGTTATCAAGATCATTTATTTGACTTGTTAGGACAGTAAATCTGACTACCAGAATATAGTTCTTGTTTTGATAATTTCCTTGGCCCAGAGGGTTTTTAAGGCCAATAGTAAGAAAAAAACAATCACAGAGTAATTTCATATGTTTTTCTGTGTGTCTGCCTGAGTGTGTTGCGTGTGTGTGTCTGTGTGTGTGTGTGTGTGACTGTGTGAATGATTTGGAGAGTGGGATGCAATTACTGTTTTTGTTTTTCCACTAGTCAGGTATCAAAGAGTATACTGTGTTTTACTGTTTCTGATAATATCTTTTATTTTCCATTTACTGTTTATTTCATTATTTTCACCATTGAGGCTTCCTAAAATTGTGATTACTTACAAGCACATTTGGACATCCATCTCAGTGAGCTCCATATTCACAGATCCACATAACCACAAACTTAAAATATTTTTATAATAATATTTTTATAAAGTATATTTATAATACTTTAAGTAGTTTGCACCACTTTTCATTGTCACTATTTCCTCAATAAACAACATAACTGCTACCCGCCTACCATATACATTGTATTAGGTATTATAATCAATATATAGATGATTTAATGGGTATAGGAGGATGTGTGATGGATATAAGTGATTAATTATATTTTATATAAAGTATTTGAATGTGAACACATTTTGGTATCTACAAGGGTTCTGAATTCAAGCCAAGGGACAAGTGGAAATTTTTGTGGAGGGAGGAGTCAATTTCTAAAAACCAATAAAATTGTATTCCCATACAGTAACTAACTAATCATTCATGTCCCCAGTTTCCAATTTGCTAAGTAGCACAAACAAATTGGCTTAGCTGGAGCCAGCTCTTTTTTACCTTAGGTAACATCAGAAAGATAGATCAAGCATCATCTAGGTTCATGCTCTGAACCTATACTGTGAACCAGTTAGAAACTTTTCACTGAAGTATGGATGGGTGGAAATTTCTATATCAATATACTCAAAATACCAATATTCTTCCCACTATAGCATTACAACTATTGATCAAATGTGCAAGTGAGAGATGTAACTCTCGATTTCAAAGTGAAACATTAGTAAGGAAACCACCGTTCTTTCTTTGATGTTATCATGCTCTACTTTGTCTTACAAACACAAATATGACATTTGGAAGAATATTCTGAAATGTCTCTAACATTTCAAAATACTGTTTGTGCAAATCACAGAATGAATGAAGGTAACATGATTTTGACAAAAAGACTGAATTTGAAATTGTGGATGTTTTGGGAATCATAGAGAAAAAATGTGGTGTAAGAACTGAGAAACTTTTTAAAATATCAGTGTGTTATATTGTGAGTTCAATTTAAAGTTCAAATGTAATTGTAAGCAAAACTATTTGTCTTCCTTGTTTCTTTATCAATCATTTCTTTTATTCTATGTTTTTTCTCTTGTCAAAAAGAAGCACTTTTGTTTATGGAAGACATAGAATTTTAAACTAACTGAGACCAAAGTGTCCATTGTGGAAAGTTTTATGTCTCACAGCTATAGTTTAGCTAATAAAAGAATAATAAAATAACGTTTTATTTTCTTTCTTTGAAGAAAAAGCACACTATTCAGTGAGCATGGTTTTTATAATTCTGGGGATTTAGTTTCTTCCACATTTGGGTATCCACTGGCTGTCTTTTCATAAAAGAAAAATGATGTTATTTATTCATACACTTCAACTTAATAAAGTATTTTCCAATGATACAGCGAAACTTCAATAAGTAGTAAAAATAGTTGAATGGTTCTTTAGAAACTTACAAGAAAAATGCAGGATACATTGCCAAGTAAGAAAAGAATGGTTTTTACAATTATAATACTTTGTAAATGTATGTTTACAGAATTTTAGTGTATATTTATATTTACGCATAATGCTTACATGTTTTCCATACATAAAATTCTGTGATTATATAAATTAATAGTGACATTTAAAATGCTTACTTCTGGATAATATAAACCCCAAATAGTATTTTTCTGTTTTTTCTTTGGTGCTAAGAATTAAACTGACAACCTTGTTCCTGCTTGTCAAGTGCTGTACCATTGAGCAACATCCAGACCTCCTCAAATACCCTGTAAACTTGCTTTACATGTGATTTCCATTCTCTTTCCCATTACAGCATAATGTTTATATACTAGTTATCACACTGACAGTGTATAAAACTTTTCTATTATATTCAATAATTATTAATAATACAACTCAGTATAGCTTTTGAAATACCCACACTTTTTTGGGGGGTTGGGGAGACCGGGACTCTAACTCAGCAACTTATGCGTGTCAGACAGGTGCCGTGCCACTGAGCTATAGCCCCAACCTAGAGTTACGCAATCTTATCTAAAAATACTCTGAGAAAAATTTAGAGAAATACATTGAAAAATGAAAAAGCTACAAATAAATAAAAATAAATATTTTGGAGAAATAAAATATTCATTATATATACTTGCTTATATACATAATCAAGGACTACTAGCATAGAATTACAAATAAAACTGTGAATGAAATTCTTTAAAAAAGTTGTAATTCAACAAGACATAGAGATTCATAATATAAAATCTTTTGAAAGTTTTAATAAATACATCATTAGAAATACAAATAATTTCAAAACTCACCCTTATATGAATTTTTCACTGTTAATACTTTGACTTGCATTTTCAGAAAAATAACTATTTTAGGATGAACATGTAGTTCGTTCTCATTTTCCTTTGTGAGAACATCAGAATGTCACCTATGAACCCACTACTTTGGAATACAGTATATGGCATTTGACTTAACACTGGTGATTTATCTAGTCTGGCATTCTCTGTCCTAAAAATAGATTTGGAAGATCATTCTTCCCTTGTCCTTATGAAGACAACATGGTTTAGAATTTACAAAAAGGGTAGAAATTTATCTTGAGCAAGAGCATGCCAATTGCCTGTGACATTTATCCTCTCAAGCCAGATGGCAGTGGGATGGAATTTGGGTCGTATTTTTGCTTTATATGTTACTTAAAAATTAATTCACTTTTCAAATGGTAAAACCAATAATAAATCTAAGTGATTCCATCATATATGATCACCAAGATCTTCCAATAAAAGAAAGAATTGTTAGTCAAAATTATTGGTATATATATATAATACTAACCTATATATATATATATAATTTTAAAATATATATATTTTGGATAGCAGTTTTACTACTTTTTTTTTTTTTGGTATCAGAGATTGAACTCACAACCTCACACCTGCCAGGTAGGCACTTAGGCCACTGATCTAAATCTCCAGCCCTATTTTTTGAGAATCTCTCTATGCAGTTCAGAGTGGCCTTGAACTCACTTTGTAGTCCAGGTTGGTCTCAAAATCACAATAATCCTCCTGCCTCAGCTTTCCCAGTGCTGAGATGACAATCATGCACCACCACATCAGGCTAGTTTTACTCCTTTTAATATTGTTAATGATCAGTAGTAGATCAGTACTAGTACTGATCATTCCAATAAGATGACGAATTGTTAGTCAGCATTATTAGTGTATATATATAATACTAACTAAAATATATATATAAATATATATGGTTAGTAGTTTTGCTACTTTTAATATTGCTAATGATCAGTAAAAGAATATATAATATTTATGGCATATTACCCTGGAATTTTAGAAGAAATTTACCATTATTCACTTTGGAGCTTTGAAATTGCTGGTCAGTTACAACGTCCCTGAATCTTAGCTGCTGAAAATATGGGGCTTTAATATCTGGATATTATAAAATGTCTTAGCAATGATGTGACTTTAACAACAAATGGAGAACAGATCTTGTAGTAATATCATTTAGAAATTAAAGACACAAGGTAATGAAAGTAGCACCCTCAAAATTTAAATAAGCCAAAATATATTAAAAGAAGTGTGACATAACATTGTCGGTGCCACTTTCCTGGAAAGGGTATTTTTACCATAATTTTTAGAGAATTCAATTAGTTACTGTAAAATATTAACTCATTAAGAAGCCTGCCCAAATCTTACTTTATTATTTAATAATAGCATAGTACTTCATTATAATAAATACACAGCTTGTATTATGTGCTGGGCATATATTAACATATTTAATTTTAGTTACTGTTGTGGTTTAAACATGAAGCATCACCTAAAGACTCTTGTGTTGACATCTTTGATCCTCAGTGCCAGAGAAAGTGATAGTATCATGAATGCTCTAACTTCATGGATGAATTAAGCCATGAATGAGTTCACAGTTCAATGTACTTATTAAGAAGTGGGGCCTAATTAGTTGAAGTAGAGGCCTAAAGCCCCTGGAGCAGGGACATGAAGGGAGTGTTTAGTATGAGGTCCTGCCTCTTGTGGTCTCTCCCTGTCTGTGTTTGCCGGCTTCCGTGAGGTGAGCACTTCTGCTCCTATGAGCCTTCTGCCAATCATGAAGCAAGTCAACCATAGAGTGAAACCTCTACAACTACACTCCAAAATAAACCTTTCTGCAAGTTATTATTCTTGAGCATTTCGTAGCAGAGGAGAAGAGTCCACTAACACAATGACCCTATGAAATTAGTGGCAAGAATATATTCCTGTTTTAGATTAGAGATTTTTCAAGATTTCTAGATGGCACAAATGATATTGCAAGGTTAAGCTTGAACACAGGAAATCTGAGTGCAGAGCCTGAACTCAGTTGTTCAGGCTTATTTAATAGTAAGGCTGTGATGCCTTATAACCTTTCAATCAAGAAAAATATGGCTATACAAACTGAAATATGTCAGAACTAGAGAGCATTTTTATTAATTCATTTGGGTTTTAAGATTTAAATTTCCCCTTGAATTTCAAAGGAAAAATATTTGTTTGTTGAGACTAAATGAAATTCTGACAATGGTACTCTGTAACACTAATTCAATTGCTATACTCTGAATAAACAAACAATTTCAAAATAATAACTAACCAGAAAATTAGAAGCATTTAGAAAGGAGAAAGGAGAGGTGTATGAAACAGAATAAGATCTAGTTTGCTGCACTGCCAAAAGTTCTCAGGCAAATTCAACAGTCTCTATCCATAGCATTCTCCATATAGGCAGATCAGAATGTTTGCTTGTAGAGTTGTTAAAGACCTTATTCCTTTGAAGAAATAAGTCAACCATTGGCATGTTATGGAATGAAGAGTTTTGTTCAAATATTTCCTAAGTAGAATTGAATACCTTGAATTATTGTAGTGTGTATGTCACTGAGGCTTGAACCAAATTTCTTTCCAATGAACTACATCTCCAAACCTATCTTAATTTTGAGACAATCTCCCTAAATCACTAAATTGCCCAGGCTAGGCTCAAATTTGTAATTCTCCCCACTCAGGTTCCCATTGTAATGGGATTACAGGAGTGAGTCACTATGCCATACTTGATTGAATATATTTTGATCATTAAGTTAGGCCATGGCTAGGACAAAGACATTGTCTATTGATGTACGTGTTCATGCCAATTTCAGACTTTTTATACGACAAGGACTGTGCTCATGTATCTTGATTTGTGTAGTGCATATGAAGGACCAAGTTGTTCACCTCATCCTTCACAATTCTGCTGCCACAGACTCTCTTAGACATTATTATTTGATTAATTCCTTTCTAAAAGTACCAGTCCCCTAAGATCATATGCGTATATATTCGCTGAATAGTATACCTGTTTTTGTCTTAGTACTTATTCCTTTTGGAAAGGAAGAAGAATGTATTGAGAGATAAGAAAACACTTTTAATTGTATTAATTGCCAAATAATGTTATAACAGCCAATCCTACTTGATTCAGGGATTTGCATGACTTTTAATTCTAGAAGTTCTTAAGTTTATGACAGAGTTTGCCTGCAACAGCCCTAGTTTCATTAGATCTCAATGTCTTACATAACCTCTGGATTAGATGCTTTTAAAATTGCAAATAGGAAATATAGGAGAACAGACATTAAAGAATGAGTTTAATCCTAAACATGTTAAACTTGAGCTATTTATGAGGCATTTGTTTAGAAAGTATCTTGTACACTTTCTAATACTAGGAGAAATTCAGTTACATCTTATATATTATATGCCAGAACCATCACCCTAAACATTTATCTCAAGCTAAAGATTTTGTATGAATATTTGAAGCTCACATTATGTAAGTCAGTGTTTAGACAATTGATAAGTGAGACTACTCTTCTTTATAAAATTATGCATAAATTGAGAAATGAAATAGCATATTTAGCAAGTAAAATGTCAAAATTATTTTTTCAGTGGTAAAATTAATTTGAAGGATAGTTTAATAATTGTCAAAGAGGCCTGAGGTAATCTACAAAAGCAAGCTACAAAAGAAGTGCCATTCAAGGGTATTACAAAATTTACAATATATATGCTTCCACATTTTTCTGAGTTATTGAAAGAAGAAGAAAAGACTTGACTGGATTTCTTGTACCCTGTGTTCTTGAATTAGCTGTTTCTAGCATGTGAACTGAATGCTTTTGTTATCTCTCTCCACATGGAAGTCAGCTCCTTTATATAAGTTAAAACAGAGGAAGGAGAAGAATGACGCTTACTATGTCCTCCTGTCAAGCTGAAAATTTTATCAGGCAAGGATTTACTTGCTCTAACTCCACTAATACTTTTGTATTAGCATCTGTTACTAATTTATATACATCAGCATATCTTTGTGCAGTATAAATTTTTTCCTTATATAATTACTTTGTCATTTTCTTTTACTACTTGCCTATATGTGTTCTTATAATTTTAGCAGCTTTGCTATAAATGGGACATCTTTTTTTTTAAAATTCAGCTGACATCGGTTTTTAATCTCAAGAATTTGGTATATTCACGATCTATAAGTCTATGATATTTGTGTTTCTGTATTTTTGAATTTTCTCTCAAAACCAAGTGGAGTCAATCTTTGTCTGAAAGTGCAACTAAAAGAGATGAAACTGAGTACACAGAACCAAGTGAAAAACATGATTTTATTTATTCTGTCAACAGTCTCAGTCTTACTGTAATAGAGAAGATAGTGTACTTCTTTGAATATAAAAAAAATTTAGCAAATACAAATGACAGTAGGAACATCATATTAAGTCTCACTGTATTAATCAGCGTTCTCAGGATACATATAAACTGGATCATCTCACAATGGCAATCTGTAGGCTGAAGATCTGGAGAAACCAATTGCTTTTCAGTCCGAGAATCTAGAGAACTCAAAACAAAAGGGACCAGAAATGTGCTCCAATCTGAGGCTGAAGGCTTGAAAGCCCTCCGGGGAGTTGCTGGTGCCACTCACATCGAAAGGCTGATAACTTTGGAACGTGACTTCCACAGATGACAGCAGAAGCAAAAACCTCCAGCTGCTGAAGCACTGAGCGCACTTCTGTGCGCCTGTGTGAAATACAGTCTGCGTGCATCACACTTCTGTTCAATCCGTGTCTGCATACATTGGATTCCACTCGCGCTTTCAGGGTGGGTCTTCCCACTCAGGCTGCTGATCCACCGGTTGACTGTCTCTGGAGTCACCCTCTCAGCCAGGCCCAGAAGTAGGTTTAATCAATTTGCCAGGGGATTTCAATCCACCCAAATTGACAAGGAGCGTTAACCATCAGAGTTACACTGTAAGTGGGTAAAAGGACTCAGGATTATTTCACATTAATATCAGAGCCTATATCAAGAAGAACAACTTCTAGATATACTAGCAGCATTTTCTTTTTTATTCCCTTGGAACTTTAGCTTGGCTAAATATCTTGGTTCCTGTAAGTAAAAAATCGAGTGTGGAACCTTCTTCAACTACATGCCAGCTCAATTTTTTTGAGGCAACTGTTTCAAAATTATTAATTTTATCCTTCCTGTCATGTTTAGATAAACTGAAAATCTTTTGCATTCATATTTTCTACATTTTTAGTCATTAATTTGGAATTTATGTTTTTCTAGCCTGATGATTCCTGCAGAAATTTCAGTATGCATATATTTAAAAGTTTAAATTGATGAATATATTAATTACATTTATCAGTTTGATAAATCTAAACAGTTACTATACAGCATGTTACAGATATTTGATTTATTTTAATGCTATTAGTTAAATATTCATTGCTACATTGTACACACTCAATAATTAGACATGCCAATTACTTTAATTTTTATTTTATTTGCATATTTATCACATCTCAGCACTTTGATTATTTTAATAATACTTTCATTATTAGTGAATCATATCTTTAGACTTTATTTTAACGAGTATTTCTTGGTAGTAAAGTCAGTATTAAAATCTGAAAATACCTTCACCCAGCCTGGGAGCGGTGGCACAGGCGTGTAATCCCAGTACTTGGGAAGCTGAGGCAAGAGGGCTGCCACTAGTTCAAGGCCCACCTGAACTAAGTAGCAAGACCCTGTCAAAAACAAATGGAACAAACAAAAAAACATACAAAAACTTCACCCTTATTTTATTTAGTTGCCCAATAAACTATAGGATGAAAGCGATTTTATTTCAAAATATTTTTATCAAGCATATACCAGCTTCTTCTGTGATTGTTACAAATTGCCAATTAGCTTAAACAATATTCTGTTTCAATTAATCTGTTTTTTCCTAATATTTTTATGAATTTCTATCTTCTCTGCCTAGCAGATTCATGTGGATGTGAATTAATTTCCTTGTATTGCTTTAGCATGTTATTGTACCTTCTGAAAATGAAAATCGGCAATTTCAAGGAAAATTCTCAGTGTCTCCAAATCCCTCCTCCCTCCCTCACTGTCTTCAGTTTTTTATTCTAGAATGCCAGTTAAACGTATCTTGAAAATTTTCACTTTTATGCACCACGGCTTTTCTTCTTTCAGTATTATTTGCTACAATACTCTATTTTCTAGCTAGTATTCTTTTTATAATTATCTGTTTTTCTTTAACATTTTAAAATGAGTTATACTGTTTATTAAAAGAGATACTTTTTGACTTTTTCTAAGCTTATATGTCAATTTTGGTAATATTCTATAATTTTGCCAAATTTTTAATTCCTCTGATAAGACTGATCAAATTCTGTACTTGGTATAATTTTTAAACCCTGAGATTTATGGCAATTTTTCATGCTACAAATTGTTTGCTTTGTTTTAGGCACAAGAAATGTGCAGTCCCGTGTGCACATTTCTATAATTGTAGCATTGGACGGTAATTCTGTGTTTCAAGCAGTCTGTTAGCTGTCTGTAGAATCCACTACCACTGTCTCAGGATCTCTACTCACAAAATCTCAGTCCACTCTCTAAAACGTGTCTGGTTTAGTGCTCCATGGCATCCAGTACCAGGGATGAATCCAGGACTTTTATACTGAGCCTTATTTTGAGACGGAGTCTTTCTAAATTGTTCAGAGCCAGTTGTTAAGGCTCAAATTTGGGATTCTTCTATCTCAACCTCTCAGAATGCAAGGATTACTGCTGTGTGCCACCCTGCCCAATTTGGCACTGGTCATAAATTTCATGATTTTAAGAGTCTCTCTTTTGCCATCGAAATGTGCTTCCAGATAAGATTTTTCTTTATCTAAACTAAATGTTATTTTTAATGTGACTTATCTCTGCATCTTAAAACATATAACATTTTATTTTTTTACTTTATTCTAACCTATTTTTCAGGAAATTTTATTTTTCAACAGAGAGAGAGTAATTACTGATACATAGGTTTTCCTAAAAATTTTAGTAATTATTGTTGCTTTCACTTACATCCCTGTGCTCTACCAACTCTGACTACAATCTAAAATTTTAAATTGGGCTTCCTCGAGTTGCACTAGAAATGACGATTTTGTCTTCCATATTTTAAAAAAGTAGGAACTGTGATTGTGATTGTAAATTCTCCAGTAAAACTTCACCAAAAATTCTCATGAACTCTGATCCATGTAGAACAAAACTTGAAGCATACATGTCTTTTTTTTATACAGATATGAAACATTTTAAAAGGAAATAGTCTTTTCTGATTTAGAATATGGATTATCTTATAGAATTTGTGATTTTAAGTTAAAATGATCACATGGTTTTACATAAAATCTACTTCTGTCACACTGGTGGGAATAAAGGATAGGACAGGGATCTGCTCTGTTGTAGGATGGGTCTACAGAAATAAAATCTAAAAAAATACTGTCTTCTTAGCATTTTTAAAGAAAGGATTCTCTATTTCCCATTGATATTAAAACCTTGTATTGATTTTTTAGAGACATCATTTTCTGATAGATGTTTGTTGTTTCATTCTTTTAAAATATGATTCTTTATGCTTAAGTAAGACAATAAAATTTTCTCTGACTTTAATTCATACCTAGAAAACAGGAGAATTTACCCAAAGAGATCTCATTTAAAAAATAAAGATACATTTATTAAATTTATATCTCTTAATTTGTTCTTTGATATTCTAAAGTATATTAAAATAAAAAGTATTTCCATTATATACAAATTTTAGGGAAAATCAGAATGTATTAAAAGCAATGAGTTGAATTTTCATTATTTCTAAAGTAGTAGTTATTTTGAATTTAGATTATTAGTGATATAATATTATATACACAGTTACCTGGTAATGCATTGTTGAATTATTTACAGCAAATCATGTTTAATAATAAAACATTCAATAGAGTTTTTGTTTTATCTTGAAGTGCCATATTCAACTCAAATCTTGTTGTATGAGTATAGATGTATTAGCAGAATTACAAAACCATGTGTTCATCCATATATGTGTCAAACATGCAGACACATATGTATCTATGCATTCAAACATGTATATACATGCATTGTGTGGTTAAATTTAATTGTGTCAACTTGATCGAATTGGGAGCTGTCCAACAGATTTCTGGGCATGTCTGGGTGGGTTATGGGAGCAAGATTTTGGAGCCCTTCCTCTCTGGAACTCTTCCACAGTTCTACTTCCTGGCCACCTTAAGCTAAGTATTTTTGTGCAGCCATGCCCTTCTCTCATAATGCTACTACCCTGGAGTCAGCAGACCATTGACTGTATGTCCAAATCTGTGAGCTAAATTAAAACTCTCCTTCATTAAGTTATGGGTGCTAGATCATATGTCTTAGCCATAAAAAAGCTGACTAATATATAATATATGCATATGTAATACATAGGATGCATGCATGTATGCATAGGCCTGTATATGTAATACATGCAATATAAATACGTGCAAATGTATAGGCATGTCTGTGTATATGCATAAATGTACGAGTTTGATGATAATGCTTTTGGTTCCTGGAGATATGGAAGTGTAATTTAGCAAAAGTCATTTTATCATTTCTGTTTTTATGATATTTTAACAGAGACCTTAATGACTTTATGTTGGTCAGGATAACTCATATATGCAGATCTTAGTCAGAACAGCCTATTGAACAGAGTATTTCTTACCACATTTTGACTTTCTCTAAACAATAAACTGGAAAATTGTGTGCAACAGATATTTTTTATTAATTATTATAACCTCCATTAATGGAAATTCATGAAAACTCCAAAAACATTTTATTCCAGTAAGAGAAAAACAGAAACAAGAACGTATCAACCAAGCATAAGAAAAATGTTCAATATTAATACTAATGGCACAAGAGAAAACTACAGGCAAATGAAACATACATCTATGAAATATCTGTTTTACTAAAGAAAGTATTCAGGTTCAGCTAGGGTTTAGTGAAGAAAACATATATTTAAGGAAGAGATACTAATTGTTCTAATATTCAAAATTGGCAGTTTCTCTCTTCAACTATTGAAGATTTCATAATGTATTAAAATAATTAATGACTAATGTTATTTTTATAATATTATTAATAATGTAATATGATAAAACTACTTAAGCATTCAATAACTTGGTGAATCTTAAATTCATACTTACATCTTTACTGTGAAAAAAACTGTTAAGTGATTAAGCATGTATGGTTGCTGAGAAAGTGATGTCATAGAAAGGTAGTGTAAGATATTACTAAATGAATAAATCAGAATGAAAATGTTCACTATGTTTTTAATTATGTAAACTTTACCTATATAATCACACACACACAAAAATGCAAGTCTACAAGAAAATACAGACATATAGATATAGATATATAGATATAGACTACTCTGTGAACAGGTAAGGAGTATTTATCTTCTTTTTTATTTTTTATTTTAAAAAGCAAAGCAGAAAAAAGGATAGCAATGATACAGAATTTCAAAAAGGTAAGTAGGAAATTAACACTAGTTAGCTTATTTTCATAATTTTTCATAATTCATTTACTAGAATGTGGTAAAAAAATATAGCACTAAGAAGCCTGCTCAAATGTTCTGTGTCTTGAAAAATGATCTTCCGTTATTACCTTCTTTTTTCTCATCATGATAAATCTTTCATGGGTCAGGATGACTTCTCTCCTAAAAGAGAATCTTAAAGTTGCATACCTCTGAACACACTATTACACAATGTCAGTGGTCTTGGTGAAATGTTATCATACTAAGAAAAAATTAGAAGAACACTTATTGCAATTGGATAAATATTTATCAGCTCTGTCATATATATGAAATAAAAACAGAATAACTAGAATATTAATGAATATATAATGATGATTAAATAGCCATAGTCATTTTACTTTTAACTAGAAATCAGGATGGTCCAAACCCAGGAAGAAATTCTCCGTGTGAATGAATAAAATGTATTTCCATTGACTGAAAGTGTACATACAAGCATTAAAATAAAAGAGTGTATACTTGTAATTTTTAGGAAAATAGATGTACCTTGACATTATAATGTTAAATGAGATAAACAATACACAAAATATTAAATATTACATAGTTTCTATTATATGAATGTAAATGAAGGACAAAATATAAATGAATATAAATGAAGAACAAAATAAAAGGCAGATGACAGGAAATGGAAAAATGATTAAAATAATTAGTTTGTTTCAACAATAATTTCAAATATTAAATAGAAAAATTTAAATTATGAACAAATGTGACTACTGAGAATTTTCCTTTGAAGAATTATGATTGGAATAAGTAAATGGCTCTTTAATTCTTTGAGTGACTACACATTACTTCATATTATTATTATTATTATTATTATTGTACTGGGAATCAAACTCAGGACCTTGTACTTGCCAGGCAGGTGCTGTTCTGCTGAGCTATTTTACCAGCTAAATAGTTATTTTAAAATCTAACTATTCCTGTCCAATAGTTAAATGCCAGGCCATTTTGTCCCGGTGAGATGTCACACACCTGTAATCCCAGCATTCAGTATTTTCTTTTATTGTTCAATTGCCATGAGTGAAGACAGCCGGGACCACATAGTGAGCTCAAGAACCATCTGAATCTCATAGCGAGATCCTGTGCCAAAAATGCACAGGAGTTTCCACAAGGCTGAACGAAGGAGGCGCTTCTTTGGAGCTACTCAAGGAAGTTAACTAAAAGCACAAATGTGTGGAAGAAAAAGAAGCACATACATCCTGATGCCAAAAAACAATCTGAAATAAGAGTTGCAGATCAAACAAAACACACACATGGGATATAATAAAACAGTGATCCGGGTCACAGAGCTGCCAATGGGTCTTCTGCCTGTGGACAGAGCAGGACTACAAAATGGGAATAAGAAAATAGATAAAGAAGTAAAAATAAATTTCATATTTATATATAGATGAACTGAAATAGTGTGGCCAAATCAAGTCGCACAGGACAGATGTGGGACACAAGGTCTCCTCCTGCCTCTTTTGCGTTCCTCCACAGAGCACTGCAGCCTGGAAGTAAATTTTGAGGCACACAGAGGAGAGAGTGACCAGTAAACTCTGATAAGCCACCAGTTCTTTTTTCTTCTTCTTCTTTTTTTTTTTTCTTCCTGCGTTGTCCTGTGAGAGTAGCTAACTAGAATATCTAGGGACAAAAAGTTAGGGACTAGAGTTCCTTCAGTGGTGGCCAAAGCACCGACCCCTCAACTTGTCAGATGTGCAGGATTTAAGCCACGGGACTGTAAAGAGTGAGAGGTTGACCCTTCCTCCACAGAACAGGAGACTAAAGTGGGACCAAGCAGCTCTGATCTGTCTCCACTACAGTGGCAGGAGCAGAGTCAGCCTACAGCACCCCACCCCACCCTACAGCAAACCGCGCAGAGGACAGAGAGGTGCCCGAGGAAGTGGAGCAGAGCAAGCTGCTCTAGGACTGCCTAGGGACATGTAGAAAGTTAGTGGCTGAAGATTCTGGCCCCAGACCCCGCTCTTAGAGGCCAAGATCAGGTTTATATCAAGCACAAATCCTACTGCAGGTGAGATGGAATTAATCAGCACAAACTGGGGCTCTGACTTCTATGCTACCAGAGAACTGTGGACACCAGAGGAACTTTATTATTATTATTTTTTTCTTTCTCTTGTTTCATTTTCTTTTTTCTGTGTGTTTGAGTCTTTGTTTCTTAGGTTTTTCATTTTTTGTTTTTTTATTTTTGTTCTATTTGCCTCTACTCTATCTTCTCTCAACTTTATTTCTTGATTTTTTGATATTTTCAGATCAGTGAACACTATCTCTAATCTTTGTGGACTGCTTCACTATTCTTTTGCTTTCTCTGTCATCCTTTTCCTCCTTTCCTCTTCTCTAGTTTCCTAAATCTGGGCTGCTCATCCTTTAAGGTTCAGTCTTGCTTCTACCATGTTTCTGTTGACTTAGCTCTCTGCTTTGTCCCTCACTCCTTTTAAAATGCCTCCCCAGGGAAAATCACTTCACTAAGGGGAAGTTCATGGTATAGAATTTCCTGTTTTATAATGAATTCTGTTCTGTAACTTTAATTATTGTTCCTATGGTTAAAGGCACTACATTAATAGTTATCACTATTTGTCAGTTTCTAGGCTGTACTGCGACTATTGATGCTACTATAATGCTAATTGTACTACTTGAACCAAGTTGTCATACCTGTTGTAATCAGTTATTCTCCCTTGTATGATAATGCCGTGATTGCTTGAGGTCATAACCATGTGTCAGACAATTAGGTGCTAAGCCAAATAGGTAGCAATTACTAATCTCTAATAAACTGGGAAGATAGGAACTTGGAAGAGACACAAAAATTAAGAGCCTGCTACCCATAGAAGACATGTGAGACATCTCTGAGAAATAGATATTTCCTAGTGAAGCCTCAATACTAGTGATAAAGCTATCTACGATATGCAATTTTTAAGCATGAACACAGTAAACAAATTAAAACTAAAAAACAGAAAATGGCAAAATGTAGAAACAAAATGCACCCCCAGACCTTCATCCCACTAAGAACCAAGTCCAGGGACAAGATAGAGAAAATCAGAAGCCACCCACCTGAATTTGCTAAAAGGTTATCAGCAGAAAAAAAAAAATGAATGAGACTATAGTGAACATCAGATTACAATCTCTCAGATGAAATAAAGGATTATGACTAAAAAGAAGGCCCTTCCTAGTGAATCTAAAGTAGACAGTTAAATAAAATAGAAGATTTTAGGAAAATGATGGAAACCACAAATACTCAACATAGGAAAGAAGGGGGATCAATGAAACAAATTCAAAGAGATACCCCAGATATTAAAAATTCCACTAAAAGTTTATGCAACAAATTGAAACAAAGCAAGAACAGAATATCAGACCTAGAACACAGGGCTTACCAAGGGGCAGTGACAAATTAATCTAACAACTGTAAGACAATGACAAGAACAACATATAATTGATTGGAGTCTGAGAAAGCAGAAGACCCAAGCTACTAAAAATATGTTCACAGAAGTAATGGCAGAAAACTCCTCAAGGAAAAAGAATCAACATACATATAGTTGAGGCATATAGAACTCCAATTAGGAATGACCAAAATAAATGGACACCAAAACATATAATAATCAAGATTCTAGAAATTCAGCACAAGAACAGAATATTAAAAACTGTTAAAGAAATAAGACACCTATAAACCAAAGCCCATCAGAATCATAGCAGATTCATCAATACAAAGCCTTAAGTCAAAAAGAGCTTGGAGAGAGGTGTTTTGTGTCCTGAAGAACAGCCTCTAACCCAGATTGATGTACTCTGCAATGCTGTTTCTCACAACTGAGAAATAAGTTACCTCCTTTACAAAGAACTGAAGAAATTCATGACCACAAAACCAGCTTTACAAAATGTTCTGAATGATACTTTAGAAAGAGATAACAAGCACCACAGTCCTTAGAATATGAATAGAAGTAAGTCATCAGGAAATGCAAGCAATTAAACAGAGGAGAAAAGCAACCAACAGCAGGAAAATAAAATGTCAATGATAAACCAATACATATCTGTTAAAAACATCAATAAAAATGGTTTCAATTCACCAATCAAAAGAAACATATGGCAGAATGAATGAAGAAAAAAGACCCAACAATATGGTCCATACAAAAAATATTTAACTCAAAAAGAAATTCATAGACTGAAAAATCAAAGGATGGAAAGCAGTACTTCATGGGACAGAAATCCAGAAAAAAGCAACAAGAGCTATTTCAGTTGCAGACAAAATGAATTTTAAGGCAAGACTGATCAAAAGAGACAAGGAGGGCACTACATGCTTGTTAAGGGAAACTCCAAGTAGAAGAGATAATAATCATAGAAATATATACATCAGATGCTGGCACACACAACTATATAAAACATATATTAATGTGTATGATTGAAGAAATGAGCACTAACACAATTGCATAGGGCCACCTTAATACCCCTCTGTTACAAATAGTTCAACTAGAAAAGAAATAAAGAAATATCAGAACTGAACCAAACTTGTGAACAAATGCACTTAGTAGATGTCTACAGATAGTTCCACTTCACAACATCAGAATACACATTCTTCTTAGATGCACATAGGATATTCTCAGAAATATACCATACACTGATTCATAGAACATGCTTGATAAATGCAAAGGAATTGAAAATATCCCATGCATATTATCAGAGCACAGGGCACCAAAGTGGAAAATCAATGTCAAAATAAATCACAAAAACTACATAATCATATGCAAATCAAATAGCACCTTCCTAAACAACCAATGGATTGCAGATGAAAGTAAAGAAGAAACTGAACAATGTCTGTAATTAAGTAATAATGTCCATAAAACATACTGGAACTTACGGTGCACAATGAAAGTAGTTCTAACAAGGAAATTTATAGTGGTGGATTCTCATATCAAGAAAACAGAATAAGCTCAAATAAATATCCTAATGTTGAACCTCAAACTTCTGGAAAAAGAAGATGGTGTCAAGACAAAAGCTCATATGAGAGAGAAAATTATAAAGATCAGACCAGAAATTAATGCAATGGAGACTAAGAAAGCAATGCAATGAATCAAAAAATTGGAGAATTGGTTCTTTGAAAAATTAAATAAGATTTATAAACCCTTGACCAACTGTATTGAAGAAAGGGAAAAAAATACTCAAATTTATGCAATAAGGAGTGAAAAGGTTGAAATCACAATGGATCTTGCAGAAATCCCGAAGATCATGAACACCTACTTTGAGAAACTTTATTCTGATAGATTGGAAAATGCAATAGAAATGGACAGGTTCCTAGTTACATATGAACAAACAAAGCTGAATTAAGAAGATATAAAAATCCTAAATAAACCAATATCAATGAGCTGAAAATCTAATTAAAAATTTATCAACAAAGAAAAGCACAGGTTCTGATAGATTCACTGCTGAATTGCAGAAGAAATTTAGAGAAGTCAAATTATCACTATTTGCATATAACAAGATAATTTACTCAGAAGATTCCAAAAATTCCATTAAAAAAACTTCTAGATTTAATATCCAAATTTGGTCACATAGCTGGATAAAAAGTCAACACTCAAAAATCAGTAGCATTTCTGTGCACATACAACAAACTCACTGAGGGAGAATTTAGGGAAACCATGCTCTTCATTAGAGAATCAAAAAAATGAAATATTTAGTAATCAATCTGAAAAAGAAAGTAAAACATCTTAAATCTGAGAACTATGGTACTCTGAAAAAGGAAATCAAGTCAGATGTCAGGGAATTGAAAGATACCCCTTATTCTTGGGAAGGAAGAACCAAAATAGTGAAAATGACCATAGTCCCAAAATTGTTACACAGATTTTATGAAATTCCAAACAAAATTTCAAAAGCATATCTCACAAAATCAGAGAAAATAGTCGTAAAATTTATTTCATAGCAGAAGAGACCTAGAATAGCAAAAACAATTCTGGGCAGAAAAGGAAATTCAAAGGTAAACAATCCCTGACTTTATGTCAAAATACAAAGTTACTGTGATAACTACAGCATTGTACTGGCAGAAAAACAAACAAACAAACAAACAAACAAACGAAACCAACAACAGACCAGTGGATCAATGCAGTGTATTAGAAAATTCACAAACCACTCCAAACGCACTAAATCACCTTTTCTTGGCAAACGGGCCAGAAACCCTTATTGGAAGAAAGACAGTCTCTTTAAAAATGGTGCTGGAAAAACCGGCTTTCCACATGTTGAAAACAACCTAGACCCATGTCTCTCACCATGTACTAAACTAAAATAAAAATGGATGAAAGATTTGAATATTAAAACAGAAGCATTAAATCTTCTGGAAGATAGAAGAGATAGAATGCTTGAGGTAATAGGTGTAGGCAAAGATATTATGAACAAAACCCTGACCACAAGGGAAATATTACAAAAAATCAAGAACCAGCATGGCATCTTATTAAAATGCTTTTGTGTAGCAAAAGACGTCTTTAACAGAGTGAAGAGACAACCCATAGAGTTGGAAAAAAATTGTCAGTTGTAACTTAGAAAAAAGATTAATATATAAAACATATAAACAACTCAAAAAAATCAGACACCCAAAGTTAAAGGCCCAATATAAAAACGGGCTTGTGAAATGAATTGGCAATCCTCAAATGAAGAAGTACACATAGCAAATAAGTATATGAAAAAGTATTCAACATCATTGGCTATTAGAGATATGCAAATTAAAACAACACTAAGATTTTGTCACTCCCCAGAAAGAATGGCATTTATCAAAAAATCAACCAGTAACAAATGCTGGTGGGACTGCGAAGAAAAAGGAAGCTTCTCCACAATTTGTGAGTGTAGACTGGTCAAACCACTGTGAAGGAGATTCCTCAAAAAAGTAAAACTAGAGATTCCATTTGACTCAGCTATTCTCTTTCTTGATGTCTTTCCAAAGTTATTAAAAGCATCATGGCATAGCAATATATTCACTCCCATGTTTATAGCAGAACAGTTTGTAATAGATAAGTCTTGTAAACTAGCCAAGTCCCCATAAACTGATAAATGAAGTATTATTCAGCCATAAAAAGGGCTAAACTGGAGACATTTGTCGGAACATGAGTGTACCTTGAGGCCATAGGCTTAGTGAAATAAATCAAACACACATATGTAAATATCACATTGTTTCTCTGCTGTGAGAAAACAAAGTTGTAAATAATGACCTGAATATTTATTAGATATTATGAAATAGGAAAAAAAAGTACTCAGTTGTGTAGGGGAACTAGAATGGGGAAAAGGGTAAAGGAAGGAAGCTGTCTTGATTACTTTTCTCTGGTTTCTGGGAAAAAACACCTGACACCCAAAATGAAGGAAGGAAAGGTTTATTTAGCTTACAGTTTCTGTAGGTTTCAGTCCATAATCAGCTTGCTGCAAGGCAGGGTGGCGTGGCACAGGGGAAAAACTGCAAGGCAGCAGCCAGCAAAGCAGCCACAGTAAAAAGGAGGAAAAGCCTCTCCTCCTCCCTTATATTGTATGCAGGGCACCACCCGCCCCAGGGCAGGTGTAGCACTCACAAAATCTCCTTTCCTTCCTTTGCACAGACTGAGGATATTTAGGAAATAAGAACCCTGGCTCCCTGCTGAGTCTCTCAGTTAAACTTCTAAACTTCTCAAGTTGACACAATGTACCAACCACAACTGAAGAGAAAAGGAAAAAATTAGAAAAGAAGAAAAATGGAGACAAAGTTTTTGTAAATGAGGAGGGAAAGAAATTGAAAGGAGGTTAAGGAAATGGAGGACAAAAAAGAAATTAAGATGTCATGTACAGTTACAAGGTCCCTATCATCAAAGTGATCATTATGTATATTTAAGATGTGCCAATATATTTAATTAAAAAAACAAAAACAATTATCTGAGAAATGTATCCTAGGACTTGATATTACTTAAAAACTTTCAGAATATTTTGATGTGTGCATCCATATTTGAGAATCACTTTTATAGTCTTCAGGTTAGCAACATCAACATCATAAGAGAGGTTGCAAATTCTCTGCTTTCACCACAGGTCTTTTAAGTAAAACTCTAACCTAACTTCCATGTGATTCCTATGTATTAAGTTCAAGGTCTAATGCTCTAAATCAGTAATTCTTGACAGATGACTTTCAACTTTAATGTACAGATAATCAACAGGACATCTTGCCAAAATGCAGATTCTAATTCAGGACATCTGGGTGGAGCGTGGGAATTTGCATACCCAGCAAGTTTCCAGGTGTGGCACACGCTATCCACAGAGGACACTGTGTGCAGAGTTGTTCTCCTGTTTTTTATTTTTGTACCATCAATGTCAGTTTCCATTCACAACAATAATCTTTGGTTAAAAAGAATGCTCCTTGAAAGATCTATCCAGTAGTAATAGATGAGAAAAGAGGGATTTTCCTCCAGAGCACATGGGATGGGGTCAGTAAAACAAAATCAAAGGGTTTCAAATCTCATTGGGGATAAAGTTGGTCAACCTTCCTGACTTCTTAGTTTCACTTTTTGCCCTTTTAAAACAAAAAATAGAGTAAATTACTTTGAAGTCTTCTTGAGTTAAAAATTGTGCATTGCCATGGTAGGAAAGTGTATGCTCCTTGAAATTCATACATTGAAACTATTTGGAAAGAAGTTAGATCATGAATGTGGAGCTGCTGTGAATGGGATTCACAGCAAGCCGAAGTCATCTAGGAACAATCAGTCCTCGCTAGAAATCTAACATGCTGGCATCTGGATCTTGAATTTTGCATCCTCCAGAACTGTGAGGAATAAATTCCTTTTGTTTGTAAGAAAAAAAAAGAAGAAGAAGAAAAGAAAAGAAGAGTAAAGAGAAATCAAGCATTCTGGATTATATTCAAAACCCACTGTACTGTCTGCAATTGCTTTACATGTCTTAAACACAAGTCCATGTTAAATTCTTAAAAATACTGCTCCATCAATTCTTTTATATTTCATTGTATCACCGGACGATTTCCTTGAGTCTCTAGGCACCCTATGCTTTCTTTCATCTTAAAGTAGTATTGGTAAATGTATCATACTCCTACCTTGAAACAAGTTTTCATTTGTACAATAATTCTCTCTGTGTAAATTTTTAATCTGGTCAATCTTTCAACTATTTATTTCTCATCTCTCTATTTACTCCCAGGTTTGTTTATTGTATTTAATCCCCCACACCGTGTTCCTCGTACAACTGTATTTAATTGCAGTAAGAAACAAGCTGCTTTTAATCACTCTCAAAATACCCACCTTGTTTCAAACACACTTAGCCTATCATTATTAGCAATGAGTCTTTTTTCCGATAGTAGGATTTTTAAAACTTATTCACTGTAATTTGTACGTACTTCTCTTATTTTATACCCTGTTCGTGAGAATGAGTCCCAAGGACATATCTAGAATCAGCATTTTTCTTCTGTGTTCCAAACTTACATAGATGATGGCTTTCTTGATGTATCTTCTTCATGATGATCAGGCATTTTATATTTACCGCTTCTTCAGTGGAGATGCTTAACTAATTTGGGCTTCCAGAAATTTTTTCATTCTACTAAAGGCCAAGCCTGTTATTTCAGTTGTTCAGTCTAAAACTCTTGGCAGCATCCTTGACAATTTTCTGTTTCCATATTCTGCATTTAGTCATCAACACTTTCTGCAAAGTTTACCTCCAAAGTAGCCACAATTTACACATTCTTTGTCATTCCCATTGCTGCTGTTTAGTCTAAGCCATAAGTAATTTTTTTGCCTATTTCTTTACAGTGTCATCTTAATCGATCTTTTGTTTGTTTGTTTGTTTTGGTTTTTTTTGCGGCACCAGGGATCAAACTCACAGCCTCACACCTGGCAGACAGGCACTTAAGCTGCTGAGCCAAACTCCCGGTCCTTAATCGATCTTCTTGACTGTGTACTTGCTTTAGTAATTACGTCAAGAACAATTTCAAAAATGTTTTAATGCTTGTTTTGGTTTCCATTTCCCTCAGTGTTTTTTTGAAATCTTCACTGTGATCAATGATGAGATTTCCCCTACTTTTACTCCAAGTTCTCTAATCTCATTTTTATTCTTTTTCATTTTTAATTGCTTCAGACACACTTGCTTCTTCTTTCACCTGGTATACACTGTATGTATTATAACTTCAAAGCTTTTGTACCTTGCATGTCTCCTTTGTGTGATTTTATCCAAGACATTTTGCATGTAGATTACCATCTTCATTTTTTGATTCAGAAGCTCACTGTTGGATAGGCCTTGTCCAGATATCCTAACTAAAATATCGACCCTACTCTAATAAATACGAATTTTATTTTCCTTCAGCCCATGTTGGCATTTATTAAAATCTAAAATTATATACATAGGTTTTATTTAATTTTACTATTACTACCTTCAGAGTGTCAAACACATATAAGGCAATTTTTGTATCTATTTAATAAGCAATTATTTCCTTATTATATAGTCTTATGTGAGTGACAATTAATTTTCAAAAATGCTTGCTTAATTGAACACATGAGTAAATAATTTGGACTCATAGACTGCCATAGTATACCTTTACAGATTAAGAATATCGACCAATCAAACTTTTGAAATGTTTCCCAGTGTTTGTATTTAACACATTATCATAAAGAAATACAAAGTCTCTCTTTCATTCTTTTTGGCTGACTTTAGAAAGTTCTTCTAAAAACTGGATGAATTTAGTTTTTAATTCTAATGTCACTTTGTGTTAGTATGTTTTTGTTTCTCCACTGTCTTGTTACTTAATGGTAGATTATTTCAATCAACTATTGAATGTCATTGAACTATGGTTAGAAAATGCCTTCAAAATATCCTTCCTCTTATTCTCTCTCTCCTCCATTTCTGGACAGCTGATTAACCATAAGATGTAACTCCTCTACCAGTTCTCTAATTTTCTTATTTCTTCTTGTATTTTAAATATTTTTCTTTCCAGTTTTTTTTTCTGTTTTCACATGTATTCCCAACTTTATGTCCCAAGTGTTATGTGGATTTTTTTTCATTACCACTTGATGCATCATATTTTCATAGATGACTGAATGTTTTCTGAATGTTTACACAGACTTCATAATTCTTCATTTTATGAAAACACTGAGGTTAGTTTTTTAAAGATCTTTTCTGACCCATACTTTGTTTCCTCAGTGTTCCTTCATTCTACTAGTCTTTATCTTAGAGGTTTCATTCTGCTGTCTAGTAATAGTTTCTTCTTGTACATAACTGACAGTGAAGAACTGGAGAAGTATTTGGAAGTTCTGTATGAGTGTAGGTTGGAGGGAAACATTTTTATACATTGTTCCAGCTGGACTTATGACTAAAGAGCTCTGTGATTCATTATGCATGATTAATTTTTGGGAGAGGTTCCATTATCCTCCCGCCTTCCCGTAGGTGAGAACAGGATTGTCCAATCCGGTTAGGAGGAGCTGAGCACACAAAATGCTGGGCCCTCCCAACTTTAAACATGTAAATTTCCATCAATCCTCTTGTTTTCAGCCTCATTCTTATCATTTGTATTTAGTGCTTCCTGCAGAATGCCTGCTGTTTAATCTCTCCAGAAAATAACCTCCATCCTAAATACACAAGGAGAGAATTTTTGGTTCCAAATATGCACATATTTCAAGATTATCAGTGACAAATATATGCCATAAAGAGGTATTTCTTTTTGTATTTTTCACTGTCACCTTAAATTTGAGCTTTCTCTTGTCTGATAAATGAGTTACTGTTTGTGCACTTATCGTGTTTACAGTATTTTATTTATGGCATTATTTCTCTTCTTGTCACTTTGACCTGGTGAATTTTTGCTGTATTCTCCACTTTAAAACCCTTTTATATCTTACATTATTGGCATTTCATGAGTGACCAGATTAAAACAATGTATCAGTTTGTATTATGAACTTTTTAATCATTTAGATGTAGGAGTCATAATTCTTGTTTCCTGCCCCAGAAAGAAAACAGTGTTCTTAGGAAAGACAGTTAAGTCTCGGTTGGCTCTAGTTGTGTTATGGTTTAAATCTCAAACTTCTAGCAATGCACTCATGTGCAGAGGTGGAACTTTCAGGAAGTGACTGGATCGTGGGGGCGCTGTACTTATCTGTGGACTAATCCATGGATGTGTTTATGTGTGCTAGCAAGTGGAGCCTGGTTGAAGTGGTGGGTTACTGCCAACATGATGTGGAAGGATGTATTCTTTATTCATGGCTCTTCTCTGCTTTCTGTTTCCTAGCTGTCTTGGGTTGAGGAACTTTCCAATGCCATCTTTCCACCAGGTGGTTTCTGCCTTGGATCCAACCAACCTTATATGGAATTGTATGAAAACTGTCAATCAAAATAAACCCCTCATCCTGTAAGTTGCTAACAAGGTGTATTTTGTCCCAGTGACAGGAAGGTTAATACAGACTCACATAACAATGGTTAAAATAATGGAAAATTATGTCTTATAATTCTGAATTCTAGGAAATTTCAGATCAATGTACTGGATAATTTATTGCTGATAAGGGATCTCTTCATAGTTTGCAGACAGCCACCTAATTGTGTCTCTTCGTACGATGGTGAGAGAAAGACAGAAAGTTCTGGTTTCTTCTTCTGATAAGGGCATTGACTTCCTCATGGAAGCTCTGCCTTCATGGACTCATCTAAACAGAATTATGTCCCAGTAGTCCCATCTCTAACTAAAACCACATTGAGAATAAGGACTTCAACTGTGAATTATGGGGGACATACTTAGTCCACAGTAATTTATTTCAGTCAGTTGAAAGTTATATTTTAGAATCTGAATTTAAAGAATTAAAGTTGCATAATAATAAGTATTGTTTATACTTGTTGTTCTTTTCAAAAATAACTCTAGGTTTATGGGCATCTCTATTTTATTATGATAAAACAACAACAAACATCAATGAAACAGTATAACATAAATAATACTAGCCTGAGCTAGGGTTAATAGTATAATCCAGAAAAGTAGAAGCTTAACACTCAGAAAAGAATCTCAGACATCATTTTTTAAATTATTCTCCAAATAACAAATATGAGTCCTCAGTATGAACTCTCATGTGGTTTTATTTCTTCCCACCCAGAAGTTGAAATCGCAGCTTAATTTATGGTCTAATGCAGAATTACCTTAAGTTATGCATATTTTCACAGACTGTCTTAAACTTTGGGAATCAATCCCATTAATGCATTAGTGACTAAGCAGAATTCACCATTTCAATCCAGTGCCAAATATTCCGATTGTCAAATCAAAGTTGGAAAATTGCTTTCTGTATATAATATGGGAGAATTTTAAATCAACTATAAGTCCTTAGATAACTGTTTAATGATCCTGAACAAAATTTGAATGTTGCAACTGATTATATGAACCTATTTTCAATGTCATCATCAGAAAAAAAAATATTTTCCTTTAGTTCCATGTCTTTTCAGAGCCAAATTTAACCTTCTGATTCAATAATCTAGTTTTCTATACATGCTTTTATGATACACTAACAAGCAAACTACTTAGGGACAGAAAGAAAGGGACACACACACGCACACACACAGAAAAACTTTGTTTTAAGTGAATTTTATAATTCCTTATAACAGTACATCTCATTCCAAAGTGCACTGACTGGAAATCACATTAATTTTGTCTTTACAAGAGTCTGGCTGGCAGAATATTTAGAGTATGTTCCTTTTTTATAGAAAGATAAACTGAAGTTCATGAAGATGAATCATTTTTGCAAGGTTATATGAGGAAAGTGTAGCTATAGTGGTACTACATTCAAATTTTAAAAATGAATAGTCCATGATTTTCTCAGTGACATGTGAATAATATTTTATAACTTTGATATACATTTTGATATTTATTTCCATTGGCTTATAACATTTATAACATTTAGGGACTAGAATATCATTTTAAAACATTAATGTTCAGGTTCTAAATGGTCATACTTAAATTTTTAGTTTGATTTTAATTATATGAATTTTGATGTTTAACACATCAATCACTTTGAGACATGAAATACTTAAATTTGAAAAAAGTTAAACTTTATTCAGGTGGTTTTTGTACTATGCAATGTATAATGAGCCATGTGTAATTGACTTCATTTTCCTCCTCAAAATTCCTATCTTTTTGGCCACTTGAAAATTTATTTTTTATTTTATTTGAGGATACTGTGAATGAAAACATGAATATAATTTCAGGAAAAATACACACATATGTGTATATAAAGATAAGATAGTCATGAATATATCAATATACCTATATATATTCCTGAATATATCAATATATATTAGTGGACATAATATTTATATTTATTATATTAATATATATTTATTTATAAATAATGTATAGTAAATTTCTCTCTATATATTTATATCCAGGAGTTGGCATAATCCTGTCGTGTACTATTGAAAAGTATAAGCAAATATGAGACAATTATGCCTATTTTAGATCATAATGGAACCATTGATGTTTTGATTGTCTAATGTCCTCCTCAATCCTATAAAGTAGTTCATATTTGGATCCAAATGAAGTTTACTACCTTGGGTTAAAAAAGTGCATCTATAGACTTTGCTATGCTTTTTTCTTTTGTCTTTTCTTTATTTATTTTCATCACATATTTTTTTTCATTTTTCATATATATGATGTTTGGAACTTTCCTTACATTTGTGACTTCAGATAGTATTCCTCCCATCATTAATGTTATCTGAGTCATATCAATATAAAGTACCACATTTTCAATGACTTATCAAACCATTTCATTTCAATTTTTTTCAGAAAGTACTGAAATCTGCATAATGAAGAATCCATTAAAATAATTCCAGTGTTCTTAATTTAACAACTCTAAGAGTAAAATTCCCAGTTACATAGGAAAGACTACAATCAACAATTGAGATCACATCTTATTAAAAAGTTTTACACAGGAAATCACCAGTAGAGTAGAAAGACAAACCACAGAGTGGGAAAAAACTTTAGCCAGTTGCTTCCCAGACAAAGAACTAATATCTAGAATATCTAAAGAACAACAACAAAAAAAAGAAAAGCCACTCACAAATTTAAACACCAAATCGAAAAAAATGGGCATCTAAAATGAATAGACAGTTCTCAAGTGAAGAATTAGAAATGGCAAATAAATAAATGAAAAAGTGTTCAACATCACTGGTCATTTGAGAGATGTAAATTAAAACAATGCTGAGATTCCATTTCAACCTAGAAAGAATGGTCATTATCAAAAAATCAACCAATAACAAATGCAGAATGGGCTGTGGAGAAAAAGGAATATTTATTCACTGTTAGTGAGAATTTAGACTGGTGCAATGACTGTAGAGAATCAGCATGAAGATTCCTCAAAAACCCAGGATTAGAGGGCTCTCTATTCCCCTTCTTGGTATCTTCCTGAAAGAATGAAATGCATCATACCACAGTGGTATATTGCACCCATGTTTGCAGCAGCACAGTTCATAATAGCGAAATCTTGGAAACAGCCCAGATGTCCATCAACTGATGAATGGGTAAAGAAAATCTGTTTTTTTTTTTCAATACAGTGAAGCACTACTCAGACATAAATGATAAATTCAATACCTTTCTAGGAAAATGGATGGACCTTGAGACCATACTCCTAGTGAAATAAATAAAACATGCATATGTAAATATCACATTATTTCACTGTTGCAAAAACCCCCAAAAGTGTAAATAAGGACAGAAATGTTTAACAGATGTTGTGAAATGGAAGAAATTGTTCAGAAGGAAAGAGGATCTAAGGAGAGGGGAAGGGAAGAAAAGGAGAAGAAAAACATGCAAAAGGAAAGGGGAACTAGGGAGGGAGAAAGGGAAGAAACGGGAAAGAAAAACATGTGAAAAAGAAAGATGAAATAGGAACAAAGTTTTGTATATAAGGAAGGGAAGAGGGGTTGAAGTGAAGGAAGGGAAATGGAAAAGAAAAGGAATCAAGATATATCATGTACAGGTACAAATTCCCTATGACAAATGTATTCATCATGTATATCTAAATTGCACCACTAAAAAAATAAAATAAAATTACAAATGTTTCTGTTATAAATTTTGCCTCTTATGTAATTAAATATTAAATTTTAATATAAACTATAAATTATTTTATCAGTATAACTAAGTTGTAATTTTTTATAATCTTATAAATTAGCATCTATATTTCAAGATCTATTACGTCAGATGTGGTGGTGTATGCCTGCATTTCCAGAATTCTGGAGGTCAAGTCAAAAGGATTGTATATTCAAGCACAGATTGGGAAATTAGACAATTTAGAGAGACCTTGTCCCAAAAGAAAAATAAATTTAAAAAGAGCTGAGGATGAAGGGCTCAATTTGAAGGCACTGGATTCAATTCTCAGTACCTAGAAAGAAAACAAAAGTAAAGATAAAGGCAAAGAAAAGAAAAGAAAAGAAAAGAAAAGAAAAGAAAAGAAGAGAAAGGAAAAGAAAAGAGAAAAGAAAAAAAGGAAAGCTGTTCAGCGTTCAGTGTTTACTCCAGATAGCTACATATGCTAGTCTACATTACAGTACAGTTACTGTACGATTGCTCTTACGTATAAATTCCATTTTATTTTGAAATATTAAGAATCCTTTTGTTTTTAATTAATTATTAATATCTTCTGCTAACTTCTTTCTACTTTTTAATGTTACAATTATGTCTTGAAAAATCTCATTTCAATTATTTATTATTGTCAGAAAAAGTGTAATGTTCTTGGAAGAACATTCAGTTACATTGTAATGGAAATAAAATATCACACTATTTCATAGATTTTAGTTATGATCAGATAAAAGGGAAAATGCTGTATTTTGGAGGGTGAGTGAGTTTCCCTTTCTTGTTGTAGCCCTTGCTGATTTGTGTTTTCTGGTTCACCATTTTACAACTTTAGGAGAGATGACTCTGCTGAATTTTGAAGTGCACTTCTTGAGGAGCTCAGGGAGTTCATGAGTTGCTTCAAGAAAGTGAAAATTGTCCATGTTTTATCTGATGCTTTTGAGATTTTTTAAGTCAAGATGATTTGCCCAGGGACATCGTATCCCAGCTTCCAAGTCACTTTGCTGCAGTTGTCAAGTAATGTCTTGCTTATGTTTCTTAGTGTAGTGTTTTTTCTGAATGCTGTGCCATGTTCAGTTCAAGCTTTTAAAAACTCTCATGTTGTTTAAAGCAATCACTCTTTATTTTTATTTCACTTTATAGTAAAAGACTGCTATGTCTTTTGATACATTTTAGAAGGTATCAAGCAGAGATTCTGAGTTTCCCTTATGACCATGTAGAGCTCACTTATCAAACCATTGCCTTCAGAAAAAGAAGTGATAAAAAATAGAATTTTAATGCAGTCTTTAGAGATCTAATTTTTCTTCAATTTTTAACCTTTATAAAAACCCACTTCATTTTCTATAGTACCAGAATGTTTTCTGTGTTATGCCTTTTTATAGATATAATACTTATTACAAAAGAGGAAATAAAGTTTATTTACAGCCTACTCTGTGAGAGAGTATTATAATACTTTAGAAAATCATCTTATCAAATCCTAAGAACAGCACTTAAACAAAGTATATTTAATAATTATGACTGGAAATCATTATACATATAAGACACTTTTCCGAAGTCATAGTTTGTAAATATCAGGGGTGAATTTTTATTTTAAGTTTACATAATTAACTGTTCTTTTCTTGAGTTCACATCATTATTGATGTGGTGTCATGGTTTTTATTATACTGAGCCTGAAATTAGTGCCCATCATTTCCTGAGGTCCAAGGTCTATGAAAGAGAAATGTATAGCAGTGACATAAAAAATGATTTTATCCTTTCTCTTGAGGTGCATTTTCTCAGCCTTAGCAAAAATAAGCAACTACCTCTCTGTATGAAAACTTTATTTTAGCACTTTTAATACTTTTTGATTCATGCACTCATAAAAATAAAAAGAAAGACAGCACTTGAATAAAGCAGAGTTCCTGCCCAAGGACACAGTCATTCTAGGAATATGCAAAACCGGCACAGTGAATCCTTATTCTTCATTAATTCTGTAATTGTGATTTCTCAAACTCAGAAATGCATCCATTGGATTTCCCCCCAAACACTCACAATACCTTTGTTGTCATTTCAGGACGTATGCTGGCTGCCACACATTTTGCACTATCTGACAGACACAATTCCTTGGAACCCCAGACAGGACAATGCTCTAATTCCTTGCTGTAACTTCCAAACAGTAAATAAGTGTTTGCTCTTTCAACTATATACTGCCACTTTGCATTTTTGTGCTCTTTGGTGAATTCTGTCACCTTATTTGTAATGAAAGACATAAAAATGAGAAACACTGCTGGGAGTTTGGCTCAGTGCCTTAAGCGCCTGCCCTGGCAGGCGCGAGGTTGTGAGTTCAATCCCCGGTGCTGCAAAAAAAAAAAAAAAAAAAAAGAAAAAGAAAAAAGAGAAACACTGTTAATAATATTATTAGTGTACCCTGGGTGCATAAACAGTCCTTATGATTCAGACATGGAAAACTGAAAATATGACCATAGTTTGTGGTCCTATGTACTAGAAATATTTTTCATGCTGATCTTTGTTTACATGAGTAAGAATTCTTATCAATATGTTATCTTTTACATGTACATATTAACATTATAATCTGATATAAAATATTCTAGTTTCCATATGTATAATTATTTCTCTCTAATTTCTCTTCTATGTTTCTATTATCACTGTCTTCATTCAATGTAATAAGGTGGTTAGAAGTGTGGTACTATGTGCCATTAGGCCAAAAGGACTTGACCTCACAGTTCCTTTGCTGAGGTGGAAACCCAGAAGACACTCTGGGCCTGAGTTGTAGTAAAGGCAGTCAGAAGACATGTTCAGATGCACAATGAGAAGACAGATTCTTCTTGATGGTGAGGTGGCAGAATTCCAAGCCTACACATGAGTTGAAGAATAGAGCTATTTTCTGTAAATACAGTTATGTTCCTACTAAATACATCTCCTTTTCTACTATAGTTGACTACGAAGATCAGTCATAATCGGATGTGGATGTCCAAGTGATTTCTAGTTCTTTTCGTTTTTGTATTTTTGCATAGTCTTTTGTTACTAACTAATGAGCTACCTTGCATATTTTTACTCCTTGTATTTTTGTATTGCTTTCTCCTACCTTTCATCTCTTCTGTAAGCCATTGCCTTTCAAGTCTTCTATATTTTAAATTAGGAGTCAAATTAAAAAGTGCTACATATTTAAAATAAAAGATTATTACTTGTAAATCTTCTCATTAGTGCATAACTTTTTAGGATTTTACTGTCAATGTAATTTAACCCAATTTATAGTTTCTCCAGATTTCAACATATTTTCTGTTAGTTGAATTTTTCATAGACGATTTTCTTAAATCACTTTATATCCTTTTTGACAATTATGAATAAATTATGTATAAAAAGTACATGACTGCTGCTATAAATTGATCTCAGTTTTCATCAAATCAAACTCCTAAATTTAGAAATTATTGAATAAGTTACTAATAGGCTCTCTCAGTTGTTATATGTAACACAGCTGTTTAATAATGAAAAAAAGTATTAATCGAGGATAATTTTGGTATCAGTTCTGGGCTTCATGCTATGAATATAATAATGTGTACCATAGCATTGTTCTTTCTGTCTTTCCTCCTGACCAGTTTTACCTTACTACTTTCCTTCCTTCTTTCCTTCCTTCATTCTTTCCTTCTTTCCTTCCTTTTCTCTCTCTTTCCCGTTCCCTTGTCTTCCATTCTTTCTTTCATCTTTCAGCAGGTGCTGTGCATGTGGTGTGTCACACATTCATAAATAGGGTATCGTGCTGTTTGACTCACCTGTGCATCTTGGCAGGGTGGAACTGAAAATAGGTGTAGTATAAGTATACTTAGAGTGTCATAGGAGTATATAAGAAACTTGGTGTGTTAAGGAGTATACAGCTATGAGGGTGTGTGTTATTTATCCTTCTCAGCTTCAAATTATCTATAAGATAATGCCCTTATGTGAATATTCTACAATAAATCACCTGTTTCAAATTGTACATATCTGCTTATATAATAATGATAGCATGTTGAAATGATTCTTAGAAATGCAATTAGTACCAATGTCTTCAGTGTCAGCATATTTTATAAGGTGTATTAAACTTACCAGTACTTTACACTTTCAAAATGCTAGATTAAATTTTATAGAGTACAAAATAGTCTTATCCCAGTCAAAGTCCTTCTATCTGGGGCTAGCAATATTGTCATTCTGGTTATGAAGTTATACTCAGTACCAAAATGCCGCCTACCCAGCCGGGCCTGAGCACCTTCAACCAGGAGACAACCTGGGGTCGGCAGCCTGAGCATCTCTTTGGAAGATGACAGTACACAACGTAGCAAAAATGGGAGATTCTCTTCTGTCTTGTCTTCGAGGCCCAATATTGTTCTCGCTGTTTTGCTTTATTCTGATTAATTTTTCATTTCTTCTTCTTTTTTTTTTTTGGCCTTATTTTATACTGTGTTTTTATTGGTTTTATTGTGTTTTGTTTTTGGTTTTTTGTTTGTTTATTTGTTTGATTTTACTATACCTGTTGGAATGGTCAACTATTCTGAAAATAACAAGACATACTATAGTAGCTATTGTTTTCATAGTAGCTTTCTTAGAAGTTCTATACCAGTTCTACTGCTTTGTTTTGATTGACTTCATTCTGTTACTATCTTTAAAAAAAAAATGCCAACTCATTTCATGAATATCTAATAATCTGTTGTACTAAGAAAAAATGAATTTATATTCTATTACTTCTTATTTGCATATTTACTAGACAAAGAAAGCAGTTACCAATAACGTCTATAAGCATAATATAGTTAGTATATCAATTGGATTTTCCCTTCAATTTACTTTTGGATTATATTCCTGTTTATATGATCTGTTTCTATATGAAACTGATTTAATATATTTGGAAATATGTTTAATTCCAAGACAAGGGAATAAACAAAAAATGACACTTAGAAGGATTATTTTCAGTGTGCACATCCATGACAGAAAATTCTTATTAGTTTTTCTTGGAAAACCATGAAGTAGACAATAAAACACAGATAACCTATCTCCTTCTAATTCTGCTGTAGATTAAAAAAAAAAAAGGTTTAGGAAACTGGACTTTGTGAGATGTGCCTGTAATCTCAGCAGTCTGGAAGGCTGAGGCAGGAGGATCACAAATTAGAGTTCAGCTTGAGCAGCAAAACTCCTTAGAGAGATTCTATCTCAAAAATATATACCAAAAAAAAAAAATTAAAAGGCCAGAGGTTGGAGTTCAGTGAAAAGGCTCTGGCTTCATTCCTCACTACTGGAAAATAAATAAATAAGTCTATGGTGATGCATTACATATATAAAACTGGTGTAATTTTAGGTAAGTTTGTCAAGATTTATTTTACTAATTGCATTATATTAGCCAGAATTACCCACGTATTTATACTTGATTCTCTTCATTGTGCTGACAAAATATTAACAAAATAGAAGGATTAGTTCTCTGCTTGCAGAAGGATAAGACAGTATTAAGAAACTTGAATCATGAAAGGAAATAAATATTTGGACAAATGAAAAATACACATAAGAACTTCACAAAATTTATGTACATGATTTACTTATCTAATAATTTCATACATGTAATTTTTACTTATCAAAAATTTCACTTTGGTATATTCTGAAGTAAAGTTTATTGAACAATCACAAATATTTGTTTTATGTTTGCTAGAAGAAAATATTTTACAGTGTATATTTTTTTGTTTGTAAGGTAAACAGCACTGTTCTTTTTTTCTAGTGGAGGGAAAGCATAATTGCAGTAATTATTAATAAATTTGGGAGAGTCAAATAGTACTGTGAAAATTCAAAGCTTAGGAAGGTCATCTTAATTCCTATTTTTTTGTTTTCTAAAAAGCGAACATAATAATCATAAAATTTTCACAGCACTATAGGAACAAATAATTAGCACAATGGCTACTATTTGATAATTATTTTTAAATGTTCTATTTTATGTCACACTTTTATTTATCAACACTGAATGTTATTTAATGGCTGTAATTTAACATATTATTGCAGTTTTCCCCATAAGATACAAAGAAGGTAGCCTCCAAATATTAAGTGCTGAAAATGTATTACAATATTTTCCACCAAATGGTCAGTTTGAAAAGGCATTTTATGTTGAATTTAAGTGTTTACACTGATAAGAATATATTTACTTGGCCTAGGAGTTAAACCAAGGATAGCTATTTTGACAGATAAGATAGGTTGTCAGTTTGATTGGCTTAGAGCCTGAGGAGATTAATAAAACACACTTTTGAGCATGTCTAGGTGGGACCTAGCAAGAAAGTGTGATCTTTGGTGATACATTAGGCCCCTTCATCTCTGGCACTGTTTCCTTGCTCTGCTTCAGGCCTACCACAAACTCAGCATCTCTGCTAATCATTCCCTTCTGCCATGATGTTTCTGCCTTGGAACCAGCCAACCATGGACTGAATCCTCCAAAACTATAAGCCAAATTAAGAGTCTCTTCCTATAAATTGTGAGCTTCTAGTACTGTTTCTCATGGGCAAAAATCTAACTGATATAGCTATTGATCTAGAAAGAAAATGAAAGATTTTTGAAAAATCACCTACTTCATCCTTTGTAATTACTTGATAATATTTCATGTTGTATATTACAGGATAAAAAAGTTGGGAAGATTTAAAATGAAGAGAGGACAATTAATTTTCCTCAAATATGCTCAAGAGACCATTTTGGTTCAGTAAGGAACAGAGTACACGTGCAGATAGATGGAGAATATACTCAAAGATCATTTATGGAAAATCAGTTATTAAACTTTTTCCCTTCTGTATGAAAAGCAGTTTTAAACTTACTTAAAATATATTATTGTTATGCAACTGCAACTAAAAATGATCAACTTTTATTCTAATGATAAAACAAGTTATAGCTACTCTGGTATAAATCATTTAGACTGACAGGTGCTGTTCTCTATGAGCTCTGAAATGATAAAAAGTTGACAGTGGTTTCCAGTAATGGAGGGATAATTTCTTCAGGTTATGAACTTCTGTCCACTAGGGAAGATAGATATGTTTCTGAAACCTTTGTATTTAAGAATCAATTGGAGATGTTGGTAAACTGAAAAGTCTTGATTGAAACCTGAAAATAGGCCTTTCTTGC
>RJWM01008821.1:0-71357 GCA_004363535.1 Dasyprocta punctata
GCCCTATCGAGATGACCCTGCATAAGGTCTTCTCTGTCCTGCTCTAACAATGTCACTGGCTGGCTTCCTTCTTTACCACACCTTCACTCACAAAGCTATCTAAAACTCTCACAATGACAACGGTTCAGGTTCATTACACACTGACTTTATGCCAAGCATGGCACTAACAGCTGGGAAGGGTGGAAAATTTTGCCTAAGTGAGGTGCTACACAGACACAGAACAGGATGCAAGTTCAGATCCGCTTCACTCTTGTGTGCGAAGTCTTAGATGTGGGTACTTTCTCCTCTTTCATGGGCATAAAAAGGGCTCTGTACTTAATATTCTACTAAACTCTCGACCGCTTTCAAATCTCAGGACCCTTCCTGAGGCAGGTGGAGTGGATGTCATTATCCCCAGGTGAGTGACATAGACTGGATTCGAAGTCAGTGTACTCAGCCGGCGTCACGCAACCATGAGGAGATCAAGCCAGGCCTCTGCCCAGACCTCTGAGTCTTTCCCTGTTGCTGTGCTGGAGGGGACACTGTAAGGTCACCCCAAGGCTGGCCGGAGCCTCGTGGAAAGGTATCTTTCTCGAGGGGAGCCCCTCTCAAAGTCACCTGGGGAGCTCAGAAACCTTGCAGAATTGAGCTCGTGGTGCTCACCCACGACTTAACCACTGCACCAAGATACTCGGTTCTATGTTACTAGGATGTGTTCATGGGACCACGCTTTCTCGGGGCCTTCCTCATGCGTGCCATTCCAAGAGTTTAGCCTCAAAGAGAACGCTGGGCAGTGCACTAGGACTTGCACAGAACTTCCAAATGTAAAGTCATCTTCTGATCATGAGAGTTTCCTGAGCTGACCCTGACCCCCAGGAAGGTCTCAGCTCCATGGTACCTCTCCTCCTCCGACAAATCCACCCTAATACCTCGAGGAGTCAAGAAACCAAGCCTCATGTATGGGCTCCCCGCCATCTTTTCTGCTTTTTCTTCCTGGACGAATTTCATTACCTGAAGTTTGCCATAGGTGTCGCTACCTTTTCAATTACTCCTTGCAGTATTTGCCCAAAGGTTTTGCTAGGGAGCTGCCTGAAAACCCCCATGTCGTGGAGTGAAACTGCGAAATACCAGCAGCATTGTCTGTCTGTGTTCACCACTTGGAACTCCGGGCCAGGCATGTGGGTGGGGTACAGCAAGCATTGTTCACCAAACCCCGAGCTCTTGAGACTGCCCTGCCGGCCTCTGTGTCTCAGGGTGACTCTCCCGTGGGCGGGTCCCTGGCACGGGCTCGTCCTCGGTGCCCTCCTTGTGGAAATAGTCCCTTTCTGGAGGACAGAACATCTATTCCCGTTTTTCTTCTGGATGGTGCTTCAGCTTGTGCGCGTGGGGCTTCAACAACGCGGCCGTCCCTCCCTCTCTGACCGCACAACCCCTTCGGAGATGGCACAGTTAGATAAGGGCGAGGCTCCTGGGCCAGGGCCCCTGGTGAGCACGAATTCAAAGCAAGTGCAGCCTTCGCTGGTGAAACCAAACCCCAGTGAAACCAGCAGCAGTTTCGCTTGCGCTCGGCTCCCCAGAAAAATTCCTACAAGCAAACAAAATAAATGAAACCCTGTGCGCCTTCCTTCCTGTTAAACTGGTCCTGGGCCCTGGTGTGCTAGGCCCTTGTTTTAAAAGTTTCTAACTGGCTCCATCTCTGGTATTTCTGACGGTGCCAAGATAAAATCCAATGGAAATAAAAAATATCGAAGCGTTCAGAAAATCACTCAAAGGGTAACTCATGTTCTTACTTCTCTATACTGCGTTAAACACTCGCTCTGCAGAGTGAATGATTTGAGCACTGCCCTGGTTAGCTCCACCAGGCACCTTGACATCGTGGACAGGGGTCAGGAGCCCGGGGCAGAGACCGCAGGGTAAGGGAGACCTGAGTGCCACCTGGGGGAGTCGACTGTGCTTTAGAACTCCAATGGTGGCAGCGCAGGGCACGGTCACTTTTTAAAGATGCCCCGTGTACTCTTGGCAACAGCTCTGACAGTGCTTGCTGCAGCCTGGGGGGTGGACCCAGTGGCTTTGGCTCAGGTGCTCTAGCTGCTTCTGCCACCTGCTTGCTGTCTGTCTCTGGTGAGAACTTCCGAGAGACTCAGTTTCCCCACCTGTAACATGGATGTAAGCATCAGGGTAGCTGCTCCGTAGACTGCAGTGTGAACTGTGTCATTTAAATGTCATTTAAATGTACGCACAGAGGTCTGGAGGCTGAGCCGAGCCCACAGCAGCGTCAGCGAAAGCCCACGAGAAGCCTTCGGCTTGCACCACGCTTCTGTCTCAGGCTGGACGGGTCACATCCAAGTGGGCTTCCGCACGCTGACGTCCACACAGCACACTGACCCCTGACTCGGGGGTTTCTCTGGCCTTCCAAGGAATCAACCCTTCCTTTCTTAATCTCCTGATTTCTTGGAAGGGGGAGAGAGGAAGAAGGATGGAGAAGGAGAAGGAGAGGGAGAACGGGTAGTCCACCAGGAGGCCGGGTCCATCTGCTGTGATAGGAGCGTCCCCTTTGCTTTAGCCTCTACAGGGAAAGTGACTTGAAAGGCCCAATCCACTTCTGCTCTCTCCCTGCCGTCCCCGGGCCTTGCTGTCTGCAGCCCCAGCCTCCTCCCTGACTTGGCAGACTCTCACTCTGTTTAATTGAATGAGGTGCTGCCCGCGTTGGGCTGCATTAAAAGCCAATTAGGGCAGTAAACTCAATTTGTTTTCGTTTTCTCCTGTGCATGTTTCAGTCCGTGACACTGTGCTTACCAGGACTCTGAGTTCCTTTTAAAGGCAGGGTGTGTGCTTCTCAGTCGTCGGTGCCGGTCTGCCTAGCTGCTTCCTCCTTCCAGTGTGATTACCGGTTTAACTTCCACTGGATGGAAACAGTATTTTCAGTGCTTCAAACCTGCCCACAGCTGGGAAGATTGTCTGGTCTGGGACTCATAAGGAAGTAAGAAGAAGCTTCTTTAGTCAGTGGTGGTGCTGCTCCCCTGTAATCCCAGCACTTGGGGGGCCAAAAGAGGAGGGGTGCAAACTCTAGCCCCACTTGGGCAGCTAAGCAACTTAGTGTGACCCTGTCTCAAAAAAAAAAAAAAAAAAAAAGAAAGAAAACTTTAAAAAGAGATGAGGATGTAGTTCAATGTGAAGGCCTTGGGTTTAGTTCCTAGTACCATTTAAATAAATAAGCACATAAAAACTTTTTGGAAACAACGTTTTACTGAAATTTAAAAAGAAACACAACTTAAAATCAGACACAAAACATTCCATGACTTCTCAAAGGAGACCTTACTGACTCAAATGATCAGTTTTGCTCATCTAACTTGAACCATTCAGTTTATAAAAATGGGTTTCAACATGTGAGCAGCTTCCGTACGCATCGTCTGTCCGTTTAGGGCAAAGCTGGTTTGTTTCGTTGCTGCTGTCTTTGGCAGGCTGTGGCCTCTCTGTCTCCGGCTACTGGATCTGCACAGAGTGAGTGCCTTGGTGTTAGGATCTGCTGCTGCGATGGACGAGTCCTGTGACTTTGTCTCTGATGGGCAGCAGCGACCCTCTGGGTTCAGCCTGCAGCCTGGGTTTGGCACTCAGTTGAATAAACTCCACTCACAAAGGCCGGCCGTGGCTGCTCCTCACCGGCCAGGCTTACCCGGGGAGCCCTGCCTGGGCTGCCCACAGGAGCCTCAGAGGGAAAACTCTGAGGATTTATTTAATCTCCTACGGCTCTCACAGGACAGGGCCCTTCCCCGGTGGGTCTCAGGGCCGTTCCTTGCAGGTGTCTCTCTGAGGCCCTCGGATTCAGGCTCCTTTAACAGCTGCCGGCGCCTGGTGTCTGAAAAGTGCGATCTGTCTACACGGCTGTGTTTTTTTTTTTCCGAAGAGATAGAAATAAGACACTTGGAAATAAGTTGAAGTAAGTAACTTGATGACGTTCATAGAGCAAGAAAAATGTAAAACTACAAGAAACCCACTGCCTTATTGGTGGATAAAACAGCTTACACAACACCGACATATGCACTGACTTTATTTTTTAAAGATTCATTAAAATTTGTCTAATTTTGGAACATTATGAAACACGCTAGAAGCCACTTTTTTTTCTCTCTCTGCTAAAACCTCTTAACCGTTTATCTGTCTAAAGAGAATCACTTTTTTGCAAAGAAGTTCTGTTCTAGAAAAGAAATTCCGTGCTGAAATTCCAAGCTGAAGGTTAAACCCCAGTGAGTTTTTTCCCTTTTATTAACAGGCTGCCCATCAGGAGAGGACAGGGCGTCCAGGTTCATGGTCTCTTTGAGAATAAAAGAGGATAGGATTGTCCGCAAGGATCACAACCCCCAAAACCAGAGAAAGCAATCATGTTGAGGGAATGACACAAAAACCAGCAGGATAACTCTGTGCCTGGAGGGGAAACGTGAATACTTAACTCTGGGAAAGGCGAACAGCCCAGGCCCCGGTTTTGTCTCTGGTTTTGCTCTTGGCTGATGAGCTCTGAACTGACAGCACCACCTGCTACTGTGGTGACCCGTGATTGTCAGCGTCCACAATTCCTGCCACACCCCACTCCTAGTCCCCACAGGTACACTCTACTCTGTGTGCCCACTAACTCTCAGGAAAGTCACAGGCCTCAGTCACCTACATTCTTTGCACGGCATTAAATCAATGGCCATCCTCTTTCCTGTGTCCATGTGCTTTCATTTAAGCTAAAGTGCAGGTAAAACCTTCAAACTCTGAATACTAATCTAAAAGTTTTACATATATGATTTCATTGAATCTTCACAATCATTCCACAAGGTAGATTTATTTTATCTATTGGTCCATTTCGGCTTGAGGGTGATAATTAACTTGTCTCAAGTCTCATGGAAGTGGAGAAACTTTAGAGTCTGAGTGCTGAGCTAACCACATGGATTTAAAACCTATGTGGTCTGGGTATCTTCCACAAAGAGCTCAAGACATCGTATTACAGTGGTCCTTGCACACCCAAATTTATAAGAGTACAAACCATCATAGTGAACTCCTGAAAGAGATCTTTATGTCCATCAACAGATGGATGGGTAAAAGCAATGTACATGCAATGAAGTACTACTCTGCTGTGAAGAAGGATAAACTTGGGTCATTCACAGTAAGTAGACGAAGCTTGAGACCATAATGTTAAGTGAAATAAATGAGACACACAAGCTTCAATAGCTCATGGTCTCTTCCATGAAAAACTCAAAGCGTAAATAAATGAAAGAGAAAAATACAAGACAGATAACAGGAAACAGAGAGATAGATCTTTCGCAAATGCGAAGCAGACCAAGAAAGGGAAAAAGGGAGCAGAAAGGGAGGCAGGTGAAGGTGACAGAAAGGCACTAAGCCGCGTGACACCCACACACCCACTCCCCGTGAGGGGTACACTACTTACGCACCGCGAACACGAACTCATTAAAGTAAGGACTTAAGTCTGCCTGCACGCTGAGTGCGGCGAGCGTAGGGGCCTCTCCGCGGCTGCGCCCAGTGTCACTCCCGCTGCAGCCCTGAGCCCTGCCCAGCCCTGTCCTCAGGGCCCCCTCTTCTGCGGGAGCAGCGATCCTATCAGGAAGTGGGGCGGTAATTCCAGCCCTATTGCCCGTGACCCCCAACGTTGTCCACAGAGAGAATGACAAGGACCTATGTCAGTGTCCGGATTCACCTTCTCTACTTCAGAATCTCGGGTGTTACCCTGAGGTCAAGCCTGCCCTTTCTTTGAGTGGACCCAAGTCAGGACTGGGGCCCACAGCCCCCTGTTGGCTCCCAGGGAGATGGAGGCCACTTTTTCTGCACCCCACACACCAGAAACCATCTGGAAAACGTGTAAGGAAAGAGGCTGCTGGGTATGATAAATGAAATGCACCGCTCAAAGCAGAGTTCCTGGAAACCCAAGACCGTCCAGATAAGCAATATAAATGAGGGTTCAGACAATTCAACAAAATAAAGCAAAAACTTGGAGAGGAAAATTTGGCTTTTGTGTGTTGTACATGTGATTTTTTCGAGGTTGAAGATAAAATGGACACATTCTCTAGGGCCACTAGCAAGGAGGGCTGACCAGAATCCAAGCCCAGAATTGGGGGCTTCTTGGAAATTTCATTTCTCCCTGGGGCAAGCAGGGAAAAGAATCTGGGCTGCCTGGCCAGAACCCCTCCCTGCTCTGCACGACCGGCACCTGCTGGAAAACCTCCGGAGGTGAACACACTGAGGACTCCGTTGCCGTTGTTGTTTTCTTTGCTGTTGTTGTCTTCGTTGCTGTTGACAGTACTTGGGACTGAACCCAGGGACTGCTGAGCTACACACTCAACCCTTTTTAAAAACATTATTTTTATTTTGAAACAAGGTCTCACTAAATTGCCCAGCTGAACTTGAACTCGCCGTCTTGATTCTCCTGCCTCTGCCTCCCGAGGAGCTGAGATGACAGCTGTGCGGCACCACATCTGGCCGGAAGCCTAAGCAGGAGACCATTCCTCGGGAGCGCTCCAGGTCCGACGGAGCCGCCGGCCACTCCACGGGTACACGCTCGAGAGGGACCTCTGGGCCACATCCTCCAGTTTCTACTGACAAAATGTAGTCTGACTGTGTGAGTGCTGAATTGCAGGAGGCGGTGACCGGAGGATGGATGATTTCGCCCTTCCTTTGGCCACGTTGGCCACGTCCTGCGGGCAGGACACAAGGTTAATAGACCAGCAGGTGGGCTAACATCGGTGACTTTGTCCCTTTCTCAGTACAGTGTCCCTCGCTTATCCTCAATTCCACCTCCTCTGTTCCGGTGCCCGAATCAGCTGCATCCAAAGATGTTCGAGGGAAAATTCCAGAAGCAAACAGTGCACACGTTTTAAATAAGCTTTTTACCATGCATTGTTACAATCACTGTGTTTATTGTTGTCGTTGACATCATCGCTGCCGTGCGTGTACGGGAAAAGTCAGTCTCCCCTGGGGGAACTGGAATGTCCCTGTGGACGGGGACACCATACAGAGGAAGAGGCTGGCAGGCATCAGAGACTGTCCCCCGTGCAGACCTTTGCCCATGAGTCAACCTTAAATCTGCAGCTCTGTGGCCTGAGCTTACTTTCTGCAGTGGATGTGGTTCCTGGTCCAGGTGGAGAGTTTTTGTGGCAGCTTCTACTAATTACGTGAACCCTAAATCCCACCGCCCCTTTGCTTAATGGCACCTGCATCTGAAAGCAAGCTGCAGGCTCTGGTCAATTCCCCTCACCCCGAGTCCTTGCTGGCTCCTCTCAGAAGGACCTTGCAACTAGGGCCTCTGATGTTAGGTAGATGGAGACCAGTAAGAGAGGCAGGCGCCCTTCACCTACCGAGACACAGCCTCGCACAAGGCCTTGGGAAGGTGAATTAGACAGCTCTCCGCCGCCACAGCACCTCCACCTACCACTGGGGGTAAAAACACACACACTCTCTGTCTCTGTCTCTCTGTCTCTCTGTCTCTCTCTCACCAGGCAGTTGCCTCTGGTTGATTTTCTTGCTTGTTTGTTTAAACAAAAAGAAAAGTCCAAAGATTTATATGTGGCTCTATCCCTGATTAGCTTATTACTATCCTTTGGTAGTGCATAATTTTTATTAAAATAAAAATACTTAGATGAGAAGCAGCATTATATTACAGCTTCAGAAGATCAACCAGTAGGCTCCTTTGCCATTCCTCTGGCTCAGCAGATTGGGCGAGAATCATCCACAATGTATAAATCTCAGGCAAAGCCAATGTCCTAGGTCCTTCCTACCCAAGGACATGGCCTTTTTCCTGCAAGGGGCAGCTGACCCTGAGCTGTCATCTGGTGGCATCCCAGGCCCTCATTTTTGACATCTGGAAGATAAGAATGCTGAGGATACCTTGGCTACCATCCCTTCCCAATCTGCGGCGTTATCAGCAGTTCAACATGTATGAGTGCAAGACGTTACTATCCCTGATAAGAGAAAAAACGAATAAAGTCTACAAAAGTACAAAAAATGTAAAGTAAAGAGATAGATGGCACAACACATAAATGACTGAAAGTTAGAATCAACAAACTGTGCCTTGTCCCTCGCAGCCAGGGCCACCAGAGTAAACACATAAGTTCATGAGGAAGTATAATTCACAGGTAAGTCCACTGCGTGCCCCCAAAACATGGGAGCACCTAGGGACCAAAGGGGTCAAGGCAGATCTAGAGAACATTCAATGAGAGCCTTTACAGGTGGGCAGGATTAAAAATCAGTCAAGGATGGTGGAGGCACCAAAAATAGTAACGGTAAAAGGATATGCAGTTAATTATCATATGTTATTAATTTGGCACATTAAATAAAGCCTGAGGAGTGATTATTAATGGACAGATGGCCAGAGGGAAGAGAGGAAGGAGGGAGGAAAGATAAAGTAGTTTGGTAAAATTGGCAAGCTTATATGTGTGGTTCGAAATGAAGTCTGGGGATTATGAGGTGCGCTACGCACATCTAATAAATACCTGTTGTTCATGCCATGGTTGCTAAACTCTATGGCCATTGTGTTTCTAATATTTGTTTTTAAAATCAAGATTGTAATTATAAAATAGACCATGAATCAATTGCTAGGAGATTTGTCCTGAGGTGTGCATCATATCAATCATTGGTGCCGATCAGATATAGCAATGTTACAAGAATTCTCCCCCTCTTTCAAGATAGGATGATTGCATATTGGATGCCCAAATCAAAACCAAACTCATTCGCTGGAGGGAGAAGAGCTCACCAACGGCCTCAGCCCCGGTGTCCTTATCCATAAACCCAGGGTTCCAGTGCAGAGACTGCAGAGGCCCTGCCCAGCTCTACTTGATTCTAAGTCGCACGCACATGTGGTCAGTGAGAATCAGCAACCAACCACACGCACATCACAGTACATGAGCTGGGTCGCAGACCCACAAAGGGTGATCTTGGGAAGACTTGGGGGCTCAGCTCCTGTCATCACCTGCTCCCCCCACAAACTCGGAATGTGACTCCTCTACAAGCTTGCTCCCAATTTCCCAAATATCTCCCTGTCCCTTTGAAATACATGTCCCACAGCTTTAAGAAAGCAGACTCCACAGCTCCCATCTGAAAACCCCTTGCACAGCCATGGAAAACCAGCAGCGATCCTGCGGGCAGCAGCGCTACTTCCGGCGGAGCAGAGGGCTGTAGGACTGGCGATGCTCCCTGCTGTGTCCATGCTCTGCTGTCCACCTGGTCCTGAGGGCTGAGGCTTCCTCCTCGCTGTCTTCCCTGGACTCAAATTCCTCATCCAAGGCGAAGCACAGCGGCCTGGGCCGTACCACCACCCTCCTGCCCGGCCCGGGGTCTCTGCCATCACTGAAGGGCACTGTCATTGCGCCTGGTGGGAGGCTCTTCATGGGGATCACCTCCTGCACCCGCCGGCTTTCCCGAAGCGACCCCAAGTGGGGTCGCGCGCTGAACGTGATAGATGGGAGCCCAAGGTCTCTGCTGTCATCATCTAGAAAGACAGAGCAGCAAGAAGGGAAAATTGGGTTCAACATCAGAGTGAAGGCTTCCTGCCCAGGGGTCAGGAACTCGGGGCAAAGCCGGGCCCTCTGCAGTTCCACCTCTCACCCTTGGCATATTTTCCCTCTCAAGGTCTCTGTTCTAAGGGACCGGGAGACAGATGTTGCACATGCAGTGTTGTAGATACACGGAAGTGCATTGAAACCGGTGTGTCAACCCAGTCCCCCTGGGTGACTGAGGCCATGTTTTATCGCAAGATCAGACCAGCAGGCCAAAGGCATGTGCCATAAGGCACAAAGTTGCTGTGTCTAAAAGGCCAATGCTGAACTAAAGGTCACAGGGCGCCACTGGTGACAGTGTCGAGCTGCCTCAGTTTGACTTCTGCTTGGGGGCTGCCTGAAACCATTAGCCTCTAAGCATTAGGTCTGAGTCTCATCCCTTTTGATCAAAAAAGCCTATCCTGGAGAAACTGGGAAGTGAGGGACAGGGAAATGAGGATGTAGCTCGTATGGTCCTTTTAAAGGAAAAGAAAATGAAAAGAAAACAGCAAAACTTTCATAGCTCAAACTAATATAGTATACCCAAAGGTTTATCCTGGCAAAAGGTATTTAGAAAGTGGCTACCAGAAAAATCTTAACTTCTCTGTTTAATAATGCTTTTGTGAATCTGGCTAAGCCATCTTGAGAAGGTAGCTCAGAAATTGAGGTAGGGAACCAACTCCTTTGGATGCAGAAAGTAAGTAACACTGGTCTATATGCCCGTTTGCTTCATGGTTTCTTCTTGATTTGTGCTCTGTAGTGGGGCCGGAGTCCTCAGATGCTGGGGACACTGCCTAAGGGACAGTGGTCTGGATGCTCTGTTCCTTCGCAGTCCACTCATTCCCGAGTGTAAAGGTCCCTCAGGGGGCAGATTCTGGGTCGTGGTCAGGTGTGATCTTAGCATAAAGAGACCCATGCAGGTGACCTTCCAGGTTGCACCTAACTTAAGTGATGAGATGTGTCCAACACTCAAAGAACGGCCCCCACCTCCTGAGATAACCCCGCGTTAGAAGGTAGATTAGCGCTCTACTGTTCTGCTTTTTAACATAATGCTTACTTAAAATCTACACATCAGGTCTCCCATGGGTCTGCTCTGGGTCATCTCAGGGAAAATGTCAGTGACACGTTCTTCCTTTCTGTTTGCTCAAATGACAAAAATAGCCCTGGATTATTTGCACCAGGAGGATATTCTTAAGTCAATCTATCCCGTGCCCTGTATTTGTTGCTGTCTGGTTTATTTTGCTTTCTTTGCTTGTAGAATAACTCAGTGATAATCTCATACTACTCGGAAGGTGAGTGTGGTCTGGGAGTAGATAAGTTAACCAATGAAACAGAATTAAGCTTAAAACTGTCTTCATCCTGAATGTCCCAGTACAGCAAAGGTGATGTTTCCTCTTGGAGGAAAAGACTGTGTCAGGACAGGAGTTCAGCCACTTGAAAATTATCTTTACTCCTTCCACAAAGAGAATCTCTGCTGAGTAGAAAGTCACAAGGGAAAGCTAAACTATAGTTCTCAGTAAGAATAATTGGGTGAATCATTAATTTCTCCATCAACCTCAGAGCAGATTTAATAAAAAATTTTCTAGCAGTAAATACATCTAAAAATGTAAAAGCTGAATATGAATCGAGGAAAAACGATGGGCAGCACATGAGAGAGAAACGGATGAGACCCACACTGGACAGAGCGCTTCAAATTCATTCCAAGATCAACAAGCAAATGAAAAAGAAACGGAGAAAGGCAAAAAAAGAAAATTCCACCCAAGAATGACAGTTGTCTCCTCAAATGTGAAAGCTGTCACACCTCGCCAAAGATCACATCCCAGGGTTAAAGTTTCCCATCTCACGGGGCCCCACGCAGCCCAGGGCGAGGGGCCACAGGGCAGCGGCGAGGGACGGAGCCGGGTTACCTGCGGCCTCCGCGGCGCCCGCCTCTCTCCTCCCGGGCGGCGGCTGGCTGTAGGGGAAGGACAGGTAGCGGATGTTTTTGGCGCCGGCCTGTGGGGATCAAGGAGAAGCGAGAAACGGGGTGAGGGATGCACCTCGTCGGTGTCACCGCGCTACCCGGGACTTCTCAGCGCAAACCCCCAGCCCCACGATGAGGGCCCCAAGACGAGGACCGGCGGAGGTCAAGCGAGGTGCGCGCGCCGGACTCTGTGCAAGCTGGGGGTGGTGGGGTGGCGGTCTCGGCACGGGTGGTGGCCCCCCCAGGAGGCGCTGCCCGAGAGCAGCCCGGGTGCCCGGCGACAGACCCCCGCGGAGGACAGCGCTGCCCCGCCCCAGCCCGCACACCTGCGCGCCCCAGGGCAGGCTGCGGCCCTTGCGCAGGCTCTCCCTCAGCGTGTTCTGCCGGCGGATCAGGATCTCCTTCGCCTGCTGCTCGCTGCTCTGGGGCTTGAGGTTGTACTTGTTGTAGGACAGAGTCTGCGGAGAGGACAGAGCAGGTGAGGCTTCGCCCGGCGCAACTTCCCGTCCAGGAGGTCCCGGGACATCAGCTGGGGTGGGGGACGGTGTGGGCTGGGAGGGGGCCGCCGCTAAGAAGCAGCTGGTCTTCCGTTGTGCCCTGCAAGGGCAAATAGACATCACTCCGGTCCGTGTTTGCCAGCAGGAAGCCCAGATGTCTCTGAGCAGTAAAGTAGGGTCTGACTTCCACTCACCCCACGCTCGGGGAGGGGTCAGCAGCAGGCCAGAGCCCGATGGCCCCATTACACCTCGGGCCCCACGGGGGAAGGGACTTGGCGTCACTGTGCAGGGCTCCGGATGGAGAGCACAGAGGTGGGGCACACTGCTGACCTCCTCTGACAGCACCTGGACCCTTCTGTGAGGGACCCCATCACCTAGGCCACACCAGGACTGCCTGTCGGGCTCTGACCTCTTCCTGGAACCTGGGCTAAGTTGGGTTTCTTCTCTTGTAAACTCGGCAGGGTAGTTCTCATGCCTTCTCCCTCCGTGTCCCCTAGTGCTGCCTCTGGGGCTGTCCCTCACTGTCCCTCCCCTGCAGCTTCCACTGGAGACCTGCAGAGGACAGGGACTTCAAACAGAGTGGCCAGAGACCCCATGGGGTCAGCTCGGCTCAGACCAACTGTGGACTAGGGTCGGCCAGAGGCGCACACTGGCCCAGGCGGCTCTGGACTCCACAGAAAGTTGCTTCTAAGACCCTGACACTGAGAAGCGCCAATCACTGATGGTCCAGGCCAGATGGCTGTGGGTGGCTTCTACACGCTGTTTGCACAACCTTCAAGATGCAGATTTCTGCTAGAAACCATGGAAGGGACAGCTGCATTTGTGGAGTGACCAAGAGGATCCTGGTGGCCAGGAAGAACCTCGCCGCCCTTGTAAAGGTGGAGTTAGAAAGGGAAGAGCGGGGGACTGGAGAGCCTCACCCTCAAACACCAGAAGTAGAAACAGAGGCACCTGTTCCCCTCACTGGCTCCCCACAGTGAACAGCAATAAACCCTTTCAGTGACAAGAGGCCACTGCGCTCCCCTGGGACGGCAGGAAGTGAGACGCCGTGCAGCTTTAGAAGGGAGAGAGCGCAGGAGGATGGCGGAGAAGACAACGTCCGGAAGAGACAGGAACCACAGCGGGCCTGCCTTTGGCCTGGATCGTGGTTTCCAGATCTCACCTCCGCCAGGAGGATGGCGGAGAAGACAACGTCCGGAAGAGGACAGGAACCACAGCGGGCCTGCCTTTGGCCTGGATCGTGGTTTCCAGATCTCACCTCCGCCACCGGATCTTTCCCTGAACTCATCAACTTGGGGCAAAGGTTGGGCGCTTGGTACTCCTGGCCCTGGCTGTCACTAAGCTAACTGCGTTCTTCAAACCAGGAAGCACTTATCTCGAAGACAGCATGCGATAGTCTTGCTGAAACAGTTTCACTTGGAAAGCTTTGGCGCTGTGGGATTTACCCCAGCAGGCTCTCAGCTGACACAGAGCCCTGTGCTGGCCCGGCCCCTTAATCCTCCCTGAACGGGAAGCCAGAAGTTACTTCCCGTGGATTTTGTGAATCCGGAGTCACCGAGAGAACACGGGGCAGGTGGCTGGAAGAGTTGTGCTCGTAGCTTGGATTTGTGACCTTGAACAAGTTGGCTCCTCAGGCTTACCAACCTCAGCATTTTCTACTTGAAAAGGAAGAGCTGGCTGCAGATGACTTTTTAAAATCCCACTAAGATCTGATCTATGTGACACAGTCACAAAAGCAATGGCCCTCCCATCCTCATGACAGTTCTACCCTAGAATCAGCATGCACAAACTTAGAATAAAACAAAAATAAGCCTCCTAAAACAGATGGCGTCAATTCAGTGTCACTTATCCAAAGTTCCAGAAAGATTTGTCCATTATCCTAAGAAATACTCCTGCATTTGCCAAGGTTGAGAAAAGACTCTGTGCCTATTTCCAAAACCGAAAATCAAGATGCCTCACTTGTCTCCTCCCATTCTGGCTTCCAGCATCATACTGTCAATCCATCAATTTTATAACCCTTATTAGCTCGAAATTACTGAGACCTCGCGACTGGCTTCGTGCCCTGGCGCCATCCTTCTGTGGGGCGATGGTGACTGTGACAGCTGGTCCCTCTTTGGAGGAGAGGGAGACCTGGGGCTTCTGGAAACCTCCAGGCTGCAGGGCTGGGGCAGCCTGACCCCTAGAGACAGCAGCTGGATTTGCATTTCTTTCTATGCCCCCGGTGCCAACTTTACAGCAGAGACCTAACAGTGAGCTTTCTGTTCTCCAAACCTCGCAGAGAGGACTGGTTCAGGGCAAGGTGAATGGGTGTAAGAACAGGTTCCCGAAGGACTGGTCCCCAGGGTGGGCCGTGGGGGCACCAAGGCAGGTGGCTTGCACCCACCCTCTGTCGAACTTGGTACAGATTGTGTGTCAGAATGTCCCTCATGGACTCCACGTCTTCAGGGGAAAGCCTCTTGGTCACCTGTGTCCTCTGGGCCCTGGAAGCAGAGTTGGAGGAAAGCTGTCATTAGTGTTCCGCCTTTGTGAGAGGCACCACGCAACACCAACAGGCCCTGCCCTGTAGGGGCGGGGATCCTAAGTTCCAGAATCCCACTTTTGTATCACCTTTCCTGTTGTGTTTGCAAACCGACTTAATGTCAGGACCTGTATTCCTCCTTAGAGCTTTTCCGTGGTTAAGGTGGTGACAGCCAAGTAATTTCCCCCTCTGTTATGAAATCTCTTATGAATTGACACGTTCATAAAATATGATAAAATCCAGTTATTAGAAAATGGCACCATAAAATGGAATCCAGATACTGTTAAATTAAACTGAAACAAAATCCCTCAAAGGTCAAGTCCTTGCTAACTCTGTGCTTCATCGTATGGCAGACGGGTGACAACCAGTTCACAAACCAACACTGTCCACTTGCTACACTTTGGGCGAAAGCGACCTGAGAGAACGTCAAAGGCGCATGGGTACAGGTTTCCTGGAATGATAACTTTTAAGGATCTTATTTTATTGCCAGGCAGTGATTTAAGAAACTGGAATCACGTTCTACAAATAGAAAATGAAGTCGTCTACCGCATGAAGGTCGGCCCAGGTCCGAAGCCCTGCGCACTGGGATACCTCGGAGTTTCTTGCTCAGGTCGGGCCCAGGTGAGCAGTCAATGCACAATTGTCCCCTGGAGATTCCTGAGTCATGACACTGCTGTGGGGAGAATTCCCACGTGACACATGTATTTGATTACAATCTCGTGGCTGTACTTTTTAAAAAAACCTTTCATTGGAAGAGTAATGGGGGATCATGGGACAACATAAGAAGAAAAAAGGAAGAACTAAAGAAAATGAAACTGTTTTTAACAGTATCATGCTGCAAACCCTAATGGTTTCTCTTGTCTCGCTGCGTTTCTTCTTGCTGCAGCTATTTGGAAGGCCTGAGGGCACTGATGGCTTTAATATCTGCCCGCATATGTTCTTAGCAGGATTGATCACAGAGGTGAGTAATTATTAGTTTCAATACAGGTCACTCCTTTAGTATTTTCCCCAAATGTTAGTAGAAATACAGCCATAAGTAGTTAGGACATTTCAAAAGTAGTACATAACTGGTAAAAGATTTCAAGGCTTTGGATTCTGGATATCACAGTGTGCCAGGATTTTATTTAGCAATGCCATCTGCACACTGAATAAGGTCCTTTCTCCAAAATTACTGGAACCAGACTTTCCCTCGTGCAGAGCTGCAAATGTCACCTCTGTTGATCCGCAGTTACCACCCTTGGCGATACAAACGTTATTATCAGTGCATTTCAAGCTTACTGTGTACATGCCCTTCAAGTAAAATTCACTCTGACTTAGGTACGCCCACACACTCGCTCCATCTGAATACCTCCCTTCGCTCTGATGGGTGTAACACATTGCTAAGCATGAAACAACAGCTAGGCAAACCGTTCCATTTTCTGTTCATCAGAAAACAAATAGTGAAACCACCGATAAAGGAAGTGTCAAAGTGAAACTTGATAGAGCAGTAGGTCTAACTTGGACCTCTCCCTGGCTCGGAACTGATCACTTTGGGAAGGACATATCTTCATTAAAGGCCGTTTGGGCTCCTGGCTGACATAGGTAGCATTGGTGTCTGGTCTGGAAGGCATTACAATTATCTGGGCTGCTCTGAGAATCTGCAGTGTCACAGTGACCTGGCTCACCTGAGCGAGGTGGGCCTGGGGTTTTGTCACGCCACTTTGTGAACACAGGCACCCCTGAAATACTCACCTCACAAGTCCAGGAAAGATACAGTCCTTGGAAATTGAATTGGTAATGATTCCTGGTTCAAAAGAGTCAAGTGATAAACCAAAAAATGTGTTCCTAGAACATTCATTTGTTATCCATAAAGGACATCTCTGTCACTTTATTTAAAAGTTTTATGGTAACTTCAAGGATACTAAAGCAAACTGGAACAATCTGAATCCAACTGTATTTGAATATAAGGTTTACATTTCTCATGACCCCTTCCTTTCTTCCGTCCTTCCTTCTTCCCTTCCCTCCTTCCTCCCTTCCTTCCGTTCTCCCTTCCTTCCTCCTTCCTTTTTCTTGGTGACATGCTATACTAATGTCAAAGAAGCCTTCAAATTCAGAGATGAAATCTACTAGATGTTGTATTCATGCATAGTGTGAGTTCCCAAAGATCAAATATTTCCCTTGGTTTATTTAGAACACATTTCTTTTACCTCATCGTGAAGTCCTCAGGAAAAGAACACGCGGATGACCCGAAGCCTGGCCTACAGCAGCTCTACGCTGTGCATGGCCCCCTGGTGTCTTTTGAGAGAGGCAACCAAGATGCCTCACCCTTCCAGTGAGCGCAGTGTCATTAGGAAGGTGGCCTGACTCCCTGGGACACAACATTCCACGATGGAAGTGGAAAATGGCATCTCAGAACCCAAGTAAGAACGCAGAGATCTGAACTTAGAAGGGGTGTTTGAAAGATGTGGCTAAGGTTTAAATTTAAAGAGCTGTTACAGGGAAAGACCAAGAATGAAGAGACATATCAGTGCAAAGCAGGGGCAGTATTCCGAGGAGGATGGATGGCAATGTCTTTCACTGTAACAATTTTTTTTTTTTTTACTTAAACATTCCTCATATTTTTGAGCACTTTTCATTGATCAAATATTTAAGGCAACTTCTGTCAAATAAAAATTCTATAGTGTGCTCTCATCTATCTAATTCACCATATTCTGGCTTTTCCCAAGGTCAAATGACCACGCAAATTAAATGTTTTGAATTGATTCAAAATATCATGGCAGCCACAACAGGGCAACTAAAGACACTCAGGAAAGAGCACTTCCAGAACTGCTTCAAAATGTGCAAGAACAAGGGATAAGTGTGTTTGAAGGGAGAGGGTGTGTTTTGAAGGGAATTCATGGTAATGTGCCTTTTTACTATAATGCATTTTTTACAATTTAAATACCCACCTTGCTTTTATTATACCTCATATACCTGTCAATGCATGATCAATTAGAAACATTTTTAAACTAAAATGAAATTATTGAATGCTTTTTTTTTTAAATGGCATGTTAAAGTTATTTGGGAAATTTGATATAAAATAAATTGAGGGTGCATAGCTGCAGTTCGTTATGCTGATAAATTTATAAATATTTTAGTATCCCTATAAAATTAATCAAAAAACTTTTTAAAGTTTTGATGCTACTAATCATTTTGAGTCTCTATTCTCTGATGTTTTCTAACAGTTTACTGCCCAGAGGTGAGATGAGCTAATAATAAAATAAATACTTTAACCCTTCCACAGAGCTGTTGCAAAGTTCAAGTAGGTAATGTGTGTCAAAGCAACCGACTCCCTCAAATCCATTGTCTGTGCTGCCCCACAGACAGCCCTGGTGGCAGCAGTCTTCTAGAAGTCACAGAATTGGAAAAGCTGATTTTCGTACAATTGTTTAAACTTCTAAAGAAGAAAATATATATGCATTTTTTGGTTACATCTCGTACAGAATAATAAGAAGTGAGCTGAGTACACATTTCTTTTTCCTATTATTGTATGAAGGTTTGTTTTTAGAAATTAGCTGCTTTGATCTTAGGAAAGGAATTCCTGCTTGCTTGATGTCCTGCAGTTCTCTGATAAGATCAAATACATGTGATTTAAATACTAAACTTGTATTAAATATCAGCTTTAAAAAAATCTCTCTCACTCCAATTAAATAACTAGCTTAGGCTACAGGAGGGGGAAAGCCCCTTACCTGTAAGACTCAATTGCTAATCTTGGATCAGTTTCTGGAAAATAATTGACTCAAAGCAGGGACTGGAAGGGGCTCCAAACAAAGCTGTTTTAAACATTGCTTTCAGGTCAGAAATTGGGGCAGTTAGTTATGATCAATGCAATGCAATTCCGAGTTCAAAATACGTTCGAGCACATGAAAGACTGATTCTCATTGAGATAAGCGACTGGAGTCCTAGCAGAACATTACATTACCCAGAAGCAAGCCAGTCGGGAAGCTCCTAAAGGGCCACACCTCTGGAGCTGTCCAGCCCTCCTGGGGTGGGCGGGCACACTCGCTCAAACCTTCCTGCGGTGAGCAGGTCACAGGTCCACACTGGGAGACCCTGCGAGCTGCGCCCCTCACACACTGGTACAGCTCCCCACCTAAGGTCGCTCACTGTGCCACCTCCCCCACAGCATGTGTCCACCAGGGCAGGACCTAGGTCTGCTTTCCATATTTGGCTCACAGTTGGCATCTAATGAGCAAGGCGGGAGCGATGGTGCAAAGAATAAGAGCACCAAGATGCTCAGTCGGCAAGTAAGATTTGAGGGCAATATTTTAGAAAATACAAAAAAAAATTTCTTTGATGTCAACATTTTAAATGAAAACAAATGCAGCATTCCTGATTTTCCTCTGGCTCCACTATGGCTTTGCATAACATTGCCAATAAATACTTGTTAGTGCTTTCCCATTTTAGTATCGGAAGTTTCCTCGGAGTGGTATAATGGGCAGCACAAAACAAGCCGAAGAGCCACAAAAACAGTGTCACAGAGAAGTAAAGCAGAAAGCCTTTTGTTTACACCGAGGTACCCACAGGAATGCTAGGTTAGCTGTTCCGCAAGCCTGGGGAAGAGAGGTCATGGTGTTTCTGATTCATTAGCAGGTAAGGGAGGAAGGCGTTATCTGAGAAATAACACTCAAGCATTAGCAGCAATTTTATTGCTACCTATTCTTAGTCTTTCTATCACTGGCTTTGCTAATGTGAGGATGTAATTGAGGCTCATGATCAAGCGTCTTTACCTGCTGTAGATGACAGGATGGCGGGGGCTGGTGTTCCTTTCCATAAATATAGACGGTGATTAATTTTCCCAATTCATAAGCCACCCCTTGGAAGAAAACTGGGCATCTTCAGGAGGTAAATTATTTTTTGTGATATTAAAGGAGCTGTTGTTAAATGTCAGAGTTAAAACAGCTTTAAAAAAATATCTAGCCAGCTTTGGGGCAATTGGTTAGCAGATGGTCCAAGAGAAACACCATGTTTCAAAGGAAATCATCATGTAATGATGGATTTATATACGAGCACCCCCCTCCCTCCTCCCTGCCTCCACATCAACTCCCTACAGTCTTGTTTTCAGCGGAAGCCAGCAACTCTTTGCTCCCATTCCAAGGTGGTCTCATGCAGACTCACACAAACCTCAGAAATGCATATCAGTCTTCACCTTCAGGACAACTTTTTCTTTAAATTTCCCTCTATACCTGCCACACCCCTGGCTACCATAACTCACCCCATTATGGTTTGGGTGAGTGGCCTCCAAAGGTCCTCGTATACGAACTGGGGCCCTAGGGTGGTGGCACTGGGAGCTTCCAGGAGACCTGCGGAGGCGGGGCCTTGGGAGAGGTCTTTAGGTCATTGGCAATGTGCTCTCAAAGGTGACTGTGGGACCCCAGTTTGTTGCTATCTGTCCCTGCTTTCTGGATGGAGATGTGAGCATGTACCTTGATACCCACTCCTGACACAAGGTACTGTCCTGGCCACAGGCCCCACATATGGGGCCACTGGAACCTCAAGACCACGAGTTAAAATAAACCTTCCTTCATAAGCTGATTATTTTCAGTCTTTGTTAAAGTAACAGGAAGTGACCCGCACATTCATCTTGCTGTCTCTTCCGTCCTGCCTGTAACGGAGCCATGAGTTGCTGCCCCTTGGCAATCTGACATCTAAAGTCCGGAACAAAGAGCAGGTAAGACTTACAGATGTGGTACAGAAAATGCGGTGGAACTTAGTATCCCAGTCTCTACCATCTCAATAGCTTGCTTCATCTCCAGCTTCTTATATAAAGAAACGATGCTTGATTTGGGTAGGTTCTTTCGGATTAAGATTTTCCGTAAGTACTTATGATCAAACTTCTTAAACCTAAAAATTAAAAACAACATTTTGGAAATCTTTCAACTCTGTATGTTGTCTGTCAGTCTGCGTTCTTTTTTCTTAAAATCCACTACCACTTAACTTTATTCTGAAAAATATCAAGACAGTACTCAAGTACGTAGCATTTGAATGCCTTTTTTTAAAAAAATAAAACACAGTATTTACACATTTTTTAAGTAACAAAAGAATAGCCCACTGAATATATTGAAAATCAACTAAACAGAAAGAAAGGGACAAGCTGAAATCAGGGCAAAAAGTATGTGTAAGTGGGGAGCCAGGGAGGCCCTGCCCAGGTCTGACCGCACTGTAAGAGAAGAAGTGGGGGTGGGTCACAGCTTCTGATTGAATGCTATGCTGATAGCTCATAACGCAGCAGCCCACTTACAGTAATATGGGCCTATTCAATAGAACCCAGGAAGTTTAAATGGCTTGGGAGTTCCAGTAGTTTCTCTCCATTATGCCGCACTCATTTCAAATCCTGCCAATCAAGAGTGAGGAGAAAAGCCCCACACCTGTCCCCACAGTCTGAACGGGAGAGACTTGAATAGGCCAGACACTGACCGCTGATGACCGCAGTGACCCTCCAGCTGACCTGATAGACTGAGCTACTCGAATGCGCGTAGCGGGAGTCAGTCATTATTTAGGGTCGGAACTGTCAACATTTCCAATCACTATTTCACATTCAGAGAGCAGCTTGTCTGCTGCTTTACTTTCTGACCTATTATCTGATGGTTGGTTTCCTGGACCCTGAGATGAGCAGACCGTACCAGGTCAGGTAGGTGCCCTGGGGGAGGGGACAGGCTGGCTTCCTGAGCTCAGCCATCTGCTTAGCCTGTACCACGCCTGCCCCCGTTCCAGCTGGGTCATCCCCTGACCTTCTGGTTCCCACCCTTTCTGGTACGAGCCCATGGTTCCTATTCATTCCTATCCCTCCGTCACCAGCTCCTCCACCTTCACCACGTGTCTGGCATTTGTCTCGCTGAGCCCATCCTGACCTTGCTGTGTTCCGCTCCAGTGGCCACCACTGCTCTTCCCATGACTGCTGGGTCTCTCAGTATACTAGTAATTCCTCTCCATCCTGCCTCAATTCTGCCTTTTTTCTGGCTTCCCTGATGGCTTCTTTTTGCATCTTTCTGCCTCTACTTTTCCTGACCAGCCCCTGGGATCAAGAGTCTCTCAGAATCCTGTCTTCAGCAGCTTCCTTCGTCACACCCTTGTGGTGACCTTAAGCGTACCCAGGGCTTTTGATATCCGCAACCCCTTAGCACCTTACAGTAACTTTTGTCTCTAGCCACAGTCTTCCTCCTTGAGACTAAGTCTGGAAGAAGAATCAGTTCAGAAATGTGAGCTATGGTGGGGAAGAGGGATTTGGGTGTTTTAAGAAATCTCTAGGTAGGCAGCACCCTTAAAAGTCTTCCATGTTCACAGCCCCCATAATGGACAGATTCCTGCCTAGGATTTCCAATAAATTACCAAATCCCTTTGCAGCCACAGGAAGCCAGGTTTTGCACGGTTCAGCTGCTTGTATCATGGGGAGCCCTGTCCTTCCTTTAAATGTAACTATGGCTTCTTTATTTCCCCTCTACCCAGGGCACTGATTCCCTCCCAAGTGACCCAAACCCAGACCCAGCCTGTTCTGTAAACAGCAGTCATTTCAGGAGAGCAGCATCCAGGGTGCCCAGCTGCTTCCTGGGTGGCTGGGCTCCTGGGCCTTTGTCTTACCCCTCCTGGTCCCCCTTGAAAGTCTCTGAAGACACAAATCCCCCTGGTGAGGTAATGCAATCCCGACCACCTTACTTGTCTCTCACTTGGTAGTGACTCCACTGCCCACAGACGTCTTCGATGCCAGCCTTCAGGTGATCCATCAGCTGCCAGAGAAAGCGTAAGGGAGATCTCAGGACGGTCACAAGGGTCACTGTCACCCTCGCAAAGGAGGGAGGCTCAGGTTCCTGGTGCGTATCTTCCATCAGTCCACTCACGCCACTAAGATACACCCGCCTTTCACAGGAATTCAGCTTAGGCTCACCCCGAGAGACCCCAGTGACAAGGCTCTCGCTAAGACAGAGAACACTCAAGGAAAACCGTATCCCTAGCCTTGGCATTGGACAGCACTTTTCTAGAACGACCTAGGAAACAGCTCTTTTCTGAAAAATTATGGATGCAAATTCTAATGATTAACTTTTACTTTCAATTTCATTTCTAAAAAGGAACTCACCAGTATCTTGTATACACAGTTTCTCAAAACACAACTTGCTGTAATCTATTATAATAATAAAAATATAAGAAGAAAACTTGTCAATGTTCCCAATTTTAGTATTTTCCCTAGGAATTTACATTTCAACCCACAAGCCAATAATGCTACACTTGTTTTATACAGAATTGCTTACAAAAAATTAGGGGAAAAGACAATCTTAAAATAATTACAAATTAGTCCTTATACCATTTAAATTAAAAATCAATAAAATTGTTACTGGCTTCTGAATTTTTTTGAAAATAGATTGAATACTGAACTCAATATTTAATTGATCCACTGACTTTTTTTTTTTGGTACCAGGAATTGAACTCAGGACCTCGTGCTTGCCAGGCAGGCACTGTGCCACTGAACTATATCACTGAGCTATATCTCTAGCCCTATGAGTCACTGACTTCTATAAATAATTACAACTTTTTTGAGAAAAAGAATTGAGAAAGGAGTGAACTATCCAAATTCTGTAGGCTTGGGTATATGCATACTATTTTAAAGTAATGAATCCAAGAAGATAAAGATAGAGAAAAAATTTAAAATTCAATTAGAGTGTTAAAACGCTCTCTCCCTATCCTAATCTGTTAACTACTTTCAAATGACTCTGAAAATTTTTGGTTTGGATTTCTTGAAATTTATTGCCTCCAATGATTTTGCTACACAGTCTGGGGCTGGTTCAGGTAGATTTAGGTTACCTGGGCCAACTGTCCCTCCAGTCATGACTTCCCTGAGCAGCAGTTACGCCACGCGTCCCCAGTCATCGCTGCACACCCACTGCCCCTTTGGATGCGCCAAGCGAGAAGCAATTATCAGAATGCTCTTTCATAAATGAGCTGAACTCATTGTCTCTACCTATCTATCTATTTTTCCCATCTTCCATACATTAATCCTTATTTCCGTGTCTGGGAGCCATCCCTTCGAACTGTATCGAACTCAATAGGTGGGTGTAACATACAGGGTGGGGCTGGGGACCGGCCGAGACCACCAGGCTGCGTAAAGACAACACGGTGCAGAATTTATTGTGCCTGGGGGCAGGCAGACAGAAAGTGAGAAGAGCTTATGTAGGGAACAAAGAGAAGCAGGCCCATTTAATAGTGATGGAAAGAAGGCAGGGGCCTTAGGCAGGAAGACATCAGTAAACATCTGTCGTCGAAGCTCTCGGGCTGTCTTGCACCTCAGTGGACAAAGTCCGCATGTCTCCAGATGTCTCCAATGCCCCCAGATGTCCAGGGACCTGCAAAATTCCTCTTCCTATCTTCTCTCCTTTACAACATCCTGTGTCTGTCAGGACGGCTTCAGGGCTGAGCCGGGTTCCCTGCCGAGTGGTGCCTCTGCTGGACGCTGGGCTGGGGGAGTCAGGTCAAATTGGAGCTTTACTAGGAACTATGTTCAACTTCATATCCATCTTTGCCAGGGTGGCAAAGATGATTTGGCCAAAAACTGCCACTAGGACAGATTTATTGAAATAGTCACAGCCTTTGCTCTGTCCTTATTAAGAGTTCTGAAAAAGCAAAGGACCCCAGATTCCTGTAGCACAATTTTGTTTAAAAGCAAGTAGAACAACTTTTAACTTAGTCACTATATTAATCTTTTGAGCTATCAACTTGACTAGGCAAGTCCACATTATTCGATCAATCACTAGATGTTGCTGTGAACACATTTCGTAGATATAAATAGATCCCATCATCAGTAAGGGAGATAATCTTAAATAATCCTAGGACTTGATTTGATCAGTTGAAAGTCCTTCTGGACAGAGCAGAAACTTCTCAAATGAGAAATTCTACTGGCAGACAACAACTCCAGTCTGGGCCAGAGCTCCTACCGGCCGCTGTGCTTCTGTCCTAGGACTCTGCACTTGTCGGCCAGTTCCAACAACAGCATAAACCAGTTCATGGGACAGATCTCTTCCTATCTCCTGCTGCATCTGCTTCCCTGTTGAACCCTGATAGAAACACTACCATTTTGAAATAAAAGGAACAGCCGGGCGTGGTGGCGCATGCCTTTAACCGAAAATTCGGGAGGCTGAGGCAGGAGGATCGTTGTGAGTTCAAGACCAACCTATGCTACGAAGTGAGTTCAAGGCCAACCTGAACTGCATAGTGAGACCCTGTCTCAAAATATAGGGCACAGGATTTAGCTCAGTGGCCTAAGCACCTGCCTGGCAGGCATAAGGTTGTGAGTTTGAACCCCAGTACCTGAAAAAAAAAGAAATAAAAGGAAAAGCAAAAAAGAGCAGAATGGAAGAAGGTTGTGGGACCCCCAAATTCTACAGGTGAGAAATCAGCCAATGAAATCACTCGACCGCAAAGGCACAAGCTCCTGTCACCTTTCATAAAAAGGAAGTGTGAGCCCAAGGGTGGGGCACAGGCCCCAGGTAAAGGAAGCACAAGGGAGAGTAATATTTCCGGACCATGTAACAAAACTAGTTTGCCCAGGAACTCTGCAGTTTTCTTAGGATCTACAACTCCTTTTTTGCTTCCATTTTCCCCCTCTTTAAGGAGAGTACCAACACCTGCTACCTGACGGCTGTTCTGCCAGTGTAACTGCGGAGCAGATAACTTGTTCCTTGTGTTTCACAGGCTCGCAGAGGAAGAGGAACTGTGCCTCAGGATGGATTCACCCAGAACCTCCCCCATCCCTGACTTAGACATTTGAGATGATGTGATTCGGGACTTCTGAGATGAAGTTCAGATAAGATTTTGAGTTGGAGTTGATGCTATAATACATTGAGACTTCCAGACACCGGGGTAGGGGACTGTGGAACAGACATGAATTTCTAAGGGACAGAGGGCAGGCTGAATACACAGAGTCATGGCCTCCCAAATTTGTTGGCAATTTAATCTTTGAGAACTGTGGAATGTGTTCATTTACATGCAAAAGAGAATTCGGGTAGCCCACGGGCACAAGGTTGCTGAACAGTTGACCTTAAGATCAAGAGAACATCGTGAACGGTCTCAGTGGCCTCGTGCAATCACAGGGGTCCTTCGGGGTGGAAGGAAGTAGACAAGCCACTGTTGGGGTGACGCAGAATGAGGGCTGCCTGGCTGGCCCCTGCTTGCCTTGGAGATGGAAGAGGCCACCACTAAGGAACACAGGAAGCCTCTAGAAACTGGGAGATGTGAGGAAACAGATTCTCCCCTAGAGGCGCCAGTGAGGAACACAGCCCTGTGGCCCTGCAGCTCCTCCTCGGGGACACGTCTCAGACCTCCGGAGCTGCAAGATCGCCAGCCCGGGGATTTGAAGCCAGTACGGCAAGCTGATTCCCTCCAGTGCAACAGGGAGCGAGACCAGGGCTGCCAGTGGAGCTGGGGAAACACGAAGCCACAGACTCAGTGACATCTAACAAGTGTGGTCCAGGCTCCAGGTTCCTCTTCCAGGCGACTGATATGGAGTCAGCATAGCAATTCATTCATCACAATTACCACAGTGAAAACTTACCCGGATATGAAGCTCTTCATTGATGGATTCTTTTTTATTGGTCTTTCTGACATCCAGGTACCTGACCAGAGGGCCAATTGTGATTCCCTAGATCAGAAATAACAAAACAAAGGGTTTTGTTGAGTTGAAGATTGTCACTACAGGGAATGTATCTGTTATTCAAACTGCCAGAATGTCCAATTTATATGTGCTTATTTCCAGTGTCTACTGGATAAATGCACAAACATTTACTTTAGTTTTGAATTTTATAATAAAAATGCTTGTAACTGTCTTATTTTAATATAAAAGCTTGATTGCAGCCTTTAGGTTAACATCTTATTAGCTCATTAAGTGCTAAGTCCAGTTAAAACAAACACTGTGCTCTCAGATACCAGGAAGAATCTCATTTTCAGAGCTAGACAGTAAAGTACCCATCATTCACCTGCAACCCAAGAATATTTTAACTAGTGTGTTGTATTAGTTAAAAGGCAATGCATTTTAGAAGCTAAAGGCAGACCACAAACAAGACTATAAATATTCAAGAATGTAGTTTGGATAATGAACAAAGATCTAAAAAGAAAAAAAAAACCTGAGAAAGTGCCAGTATTTGCATTGTATTGATGTACTACATGGTGCTGAAAAGAATCTACTCCTTTCAGATAAGAAAGAAGGCCACCAACCTGAATGAACACAGTAAAATAGATCACGACTAGAGTGGCGGTAACAAACAGTTTCTTCCTAGGGAAAAGAGACAGAGGGAGCAAAAACGCAAGGGAGAAGCTCCCAGCTCCCCGAACCCCGCTGTAGAAGATGATGCACTGGTCCTTGACGGAGAAAGGGAAAGTCCGGAACTGGTTGCTGATGTAGAAGAGGGCGAACACGCCTGGGGAGGGAGAGAGGCGTCAGTGCCAGGGCCAAGGGCAGGAGGGAGGGATACAGAGTGGGCAAGCGAGGGCGCCCCTGCAGGCCCAGCGGGACTGGGGTTCCTCACACCGAGCCCCTTCCCCGCAGAGCAGCTCCGGGCTCTCTGCTCCCCCAGCTGTGAACTTCCCGCCTCCATTCAGAAGCCTCCTCTGGTGGCTTCCTAGCACTGTGCTGTGGGCGTGTGCCATCTAAAGTAAGACAACCTTCCTATTGTTACTCAGGGCATGTATGTCTAACATTTCCACTCTGTCTTCACAGTGTGCGTTCTGCCTTTCGAAACCAGTTAAAGTAAGGATATCTGGGAAACCAGAATGTTCTGACCTCATATTCTCATGTGGTACCCAAAACAGATCTGTGATTTTTTTCCCCTCTTTGGTATGGGGCATTGAACCCAGGGCCTATGCACTGAACTACCACCCCAGCCCCTTTTAAGTTTTTATTTTGAGACAGGATCTTGCTATGTAGCCCAGGCTGGGCTTAAATTTGCAATCCCCCTGCTTCAGCCTCCCAGAGTGCTGAGATTACAGGTGTGCACCACCGCACCCAGCTGTGGCCTGCAACTTAGGTGCGGGAGCTCACTCAGCGGCGGGCTTCTACAGGTGAGCATCTCCTCCCTGTCTGGCTCAGCGATTCCTGAGGTTCAAGGAGCAAACAAGGGTGCCAGCAAGGGCCCAGGCGGCTTCTTACCACCAGCAAGCACCTGAAGGGGAAGGGTTTCCACCTCTGCTCTCCCTGCACAATCCGCCCTCCACTGATGCCCCAGGGAACTGAATGGCAACAGAATTCAAACAAAATGGAAACTCTTCCAATTTGTTTTGTCCGTCCCGCTTCTCTCCATGCCAGGCATTCAAGCGAGGGCGGGGTTATCCATCACTGTGTGAACAGCTCCCCACCTGCTATAGCAGCCACAGGGCCGTGGTGGTCCTTGGCATCTCTAAAGGGAACCGTGGTCCCCGCCATGGGTACCAGATTTCACGGTGCTCAAGCGCCTTGCAGGCAATGGGCTGGCATTCGCACTGAGCCTGCGCACGTCTTCCTGAATACTTTCAGTCATCTCGCTATTGCTTGTGATATTTAATACAGTCAATGCCATCTGGGTAGTTGTTACTCGGTATTGTTTAAGGACAATGGACAGGGGAAAAGGTCTGTATGTGCTCAGCTTTTCTTTCTAATACTGTTGGTCTGTACTTGGATGAACCCACAGAGGCCAACCTACAGGTGTGGAGGAACAGGGGTAGGTACTCCCCAGAGTAGATGAAAGGATAAACCTTCCTAACTGCTTTATAAACAGAACCAGGTGGAGGGACCTGCGCCCCAGCTCTCGCTCTGTCTGTCACTGGTCAGGCCCCTGGTTCTCTCTGTGGGACCCATCAATGCTTTCAACTCTAAGACTACAGAGCTGGGCTGGATGGTCACCGAGGGACAGCACTTCGGGTCCTCTCCTAGTGGCCTCTTTGCTCATCGGCTGGGCTGAAACTCTGTAATCTCATGCTTTCCACATTGGCTGTACTTCCCTCTAGATTTGTAGATTATAAGCACTGAGAGAGATCTAAAACCTTCATTCAAACCCACCAATTCAAGATCAAGGAAGACGACTTTGGATAAAGAACTCTAGTTAGTAATCATGCCAGGATTCTATCTGAGATTTTAAATGTATGTCACAGTTCCCTTAACTGTTTTTCCACCAAGAACCCAGTAGACATACATATCCGGTTACTTTTGTGACTATTTTAGTATTTCTGCTTTCTGGTCATTCTTTCCTAGATCCTAAGGGCTGTCCTAAATTAATTTAGAATTGGCATGTTCAATATGAATTCTCAGCCATTTCTTCTCATTTCTCCTTGAATAATTCGTTTGAAAAGATTAGTGAAAGTCATTTAAAAACCGTAGCTGTTTCTAATCAAAAGATAATGCATACATTGTCATTTAGTGCTTCAGGATATATTTTAGCTCCTAAAATACAAATGTACAAGAGAAATCACTGGATCTCATTTCTAAAAATTAGGCATATTTTGAAGGGCTCAGGTCAGTAACATTACAGTTATAGTTGCTTTTATTAATTAACACTATGCTCTCTTAAAAATATCTTCTGGGTCCTTTGTCTGTTATTTGTCACCCACATGCGCCCTACCCTTAGGGCAGATGTACGATTTAGGGGAATCTTTTTCAACAGCATTTGTCCTACAGGGAATACAGTTTGTGAGATCTTGCTGACCCTGGGATAACAATGTCAGTTCCCACAGTTTCTCATCTGTAGCTGAATGAAGAGGGCACACGCTGGCAAGCAGTGAATACTTGTATTTAAATGTGTAGAAGTGACAGTTTCCTCTTCAATTAAAAAAAAAAATACTTGCATCTTCCTGCTTTGCTGCAGGGCAGAACCTTATCACCCAGCCACTAAGGACTGTGACCTGACTGCAGGGCAAAGGGAAGCTAGTCCTGGTAAGACAAGGTGCTTGGACTCCCCTGCCAGCTAAAGCAATTCATGTTACCTCACTTCTTATGCTTCCCACTACAGGAGGGAAGAAGAGAACTGTTACGGTTTATACCTAGATGTCCCCAAAAGTCTCATTTTCAAAGGTGGGGCTTTTGAAGGTGTCTGCACTGTGGGATCAGTATAGCTGACCGACTTGCAGATAGTCTAGTCGGGAGAGGCAGGTCCCTGGGGGTGGGGCCTGGAAGAGTTTCTCTCCCTCTCTAGCTCCTCGCCTTTCTCTCTGCTTCCCGTCCACCATGCTGGGAGCAGCTTTTCCTCCTCCACTACCCTCTGACTTAGAACCAGTCACCTACGACTGAAGCCTCTACAAGCTGTGCCCCAAAATGAGCCCTCCTTGCTCTAACGTGAGGGTGTCAGGTACTTCGTCCCAGCAGCAAGGGACGTGACTAAGACGAGGACTGAGAAATGAAAGCCCAGGAGCCCGCAGGGTCTGCGGCGCCACTGGGTCTTACTGATGGCTCTCCAGATCTGGCAGAACACCAGCGTGAAGCAGACGAAGGCCCAGTTCCACTCATGGTTCTTGCCAATGGTGGACACGCCCATGAAGATGAAGATGAGGGTCTCGCTGACGCTGCTCAGCATCTTCATGAAGTACTTGATGGTGGTGTAGGAGGTCTGGGACACGTTTTCTTCCACGTACTTCTTCATCGTCACCGCGCAGGCTGTGATTCTGGAAAGGAGCAGAGTCTCAGAGAGAAGCAGCCACTGCATAGAATGTCCTCCACACTGGCAAAGCCCCAGACACACAACGCCTGTCTTTATCTAGAAAGGACGTCTCCTCCATGTCTCCCTTCTGGCTGGAAACTTGCCACAGATTTCCTGTCTTCCTCCTCCTCCCCCCTAGGGGTCTCTACAAGGAGAAGGGAGCCCGGGGCAGAAGATACGTGCAACGTGGCTTCCCCCAGCAAAATGGCAGGGCAGTTCCAGAACGCCTTCCAGAAGCTTCTCTACCTTCCTCCTCTTGCAGAGCTCTGCTGGACCCAATTCTTACACTTGCCTTTACTCTCACTTAAATCAAAATAAATCCTCTGTGGTTGGTTATACCTAACAACTCAGCGAGGCCCTGATTCTTTCCAACCAAATAACACTTCTTGCAACTGCTGCATGACACATTTTCATTCTGAATGTTTCTGTGCTAGAACCATTTAGCAAATACAGGGAAAGAACTTTGCCTTGTCTTAGTGTTTTTTAAGGTGCGAAAATAATGGAGACCTAGAGGTATACTATTATATTTAATTAGCATAGGCATTCCTAGGTATTACAGTTAACTATTTCTGACTAAACATCTAGATATGAGGGCAACATCATTGAGAAAACAGTGTGGTAATGTATAAGTCAAACTGAGATGCCTCATTCTAAGAAAAACTTCTCAAGGACACAAGATAACACATCTCACAAATATTTTCATTAGATCACAGAAATCTAGGTTTCTCTACTGATCCTATTTGCCTAGTGTCAATCCACCCGGAAGGATCACAGAGCTGTGATGGTGGTTGGGGGATGGCAGGAGGCCCAGGAGGGGATGCATGCCTGAAAATTGGTTTCTCAAGAAAAAAATAAAAATAAAACCAAAATTATCCAGAGGGTCAGTTCCTGAGCTTTTCTCTACATCAACTTTTCTGAGCATTCTAAATTGACATTATAATTGCTACACCCTCCTCAGGCAAATCACAAAAGAACAAACACAAACGCTGGAGAGAATATTTGTTTGGCAAAGGACTTGAGTCCGATTTCACAAAAGTGAGAAACAAAGCCCTTGGCCTCGAAACACCTTTAACGGTGAGTGTCAGAAGCCGTGCCTTCTCCAGATGCCCAGCTCACCCCTAGGGTCCTGAGCTTCCTCTGTAAGATGAGACGCTTGGACTGTACTCACGCTAGGATGCCAGAGAGATAGAGCGTTTCGGCAGCTAAGTAAGACAGGTAACTGAACATGAAGACGATGAGCGGCTCAATCGCAGAGATGTTCTGAGTGAAACGCGTGATAAATGCAGAAATGAATCCAAAAATGATGCCAAAAAATACTCCCCCACAGCCCACAACAATGAACCGGGCACATCCTGCCAGAATGTCTACAGGTTCTATGTCTTCAAATTTATGCATCTTTGTGAAGGCAATTAATATATTGTATAAGACCTAGGCAAAAAAAGAAAAGGAAAATAAACACAAATTAGCAATTACAAGTATTTTATACGCAGATTCTCAACTTTGTGTCTAAATAATATGCAAGAATAAATTGCATAACAAATATTAACATGGCTAAGTTTTAGATATATTCCAAATAGATGAAATGTCTTCAAATTTGCCAAATAAAGAGCATAATACTCAAACTTTCAATAAATAAGAGTGAGATAAAAGAGATTGATTACCCTGTTTTGATCATTATTTATTATATACAATACCAAGTTATCATATTTTACACCATAAGAGGACCCCAAAGTGGTCCCTCTACAAGCTCACAGCTTCTGCCTAGGATTAGCTGTCTGCACACATCCCCAGGAAGGCCACGTACAGCATTTGTGTGGGCCAGAATTCCACTGTGCACCCACTCTCTGAAACCTGGAACCCCTTTCCCTGCATGCAGAGGCTGCCCCTCCGAATGCCCCCATCTCTCTGGAGCCCAGGGCTTGCTGGTGCCTAGCTCCACATGGCTTTGTGAGGCTGGTTTGCTCAGGAAGTTCAGACCAGTGCCAGCCTGGCCATCCTGCCCAGCGAGATCCAGATGCATTCAACTCTTCCCTCCTCACAATCCTCTTTCAGTTTTGGGGACCATGGAGATGTCTCTTGTATATATGAAGTATAGTTTTACTATAGTTAATAAATTTTAAGTTAAAAATTTTCTCTTTAACCTGTCACGTGTTTTTTTGTTTCCTGATTCAATCCAGCTTACTACATATTCCCTATGCAGACCTTCCCTGTATTAGGCAACTTTTTGTCATCGTGTGTGGACACAATACTCCACACCCATGACTTAAAGGAGGACAGCTTTAATTTGGTTCATGGTTTTAGGAGATTTAGTCCCTGGCAGAAATATCATGGCAGATGGATGTAGTAGAGCATAGATGCTTAGTTCATGGTAGCCAGGAAGATACAGGGAGTGATACCAGAAAGGAAGCGCTGTAGACCAGAAATATGCCTAAAGTCATAAAGTCACACTTCCAGTCACACACCCATACACCCACAGGTATGCTCTGCTAATCCCTTGTGGAGATTCCAAGTCAATCCAGCTGAAAACATTAAGGGTCATTCTCACATCCCACACCTTGGCAACTTGACACCCCAAAACATCTCCTTAAACAAATATTTAATGTCCAGATAAAGACAATAGCAAGTTTACCACTCTGCCCAACATGATACAACTATGTGTGTACAACTCAAAAGGTACAACTCCTTCCCCAAAGTTTCAACAGTGGTAGTAGTGCTAAAAAGTCCAAGTCTTCATATGCTCTGAGACTCAAGTCAAATTCCTGTGAAGCCCTGTGTAAAAAAAAAAAAAAATTATGTAATCCCAAGATACAATGACAGAGGGTAAATACTTCCATTCCTAAAGAGAAGCAAGGGAAATAGAAAAGAATTGAATCAAAGCAAAACTGAAACCCATCAGGCTTAAGTCCTGTAGCTACACGCCTAGCATTTGGGGGTACATGGCAGTGAGAATTAGGCTCCATGGGGCTTGAGAGCCTTGATGTGTGCTGCCCACTTGGCCTCTCCCTTGGCTTGGTTCTGCTCATTGCCTGTGGCTATCCTTGGCAGAGTTGGCATTCCTGGCATCTTCAACTTCTTGGGGTTTCCACTGAACATTCAGCTTTATTCCCCCAGCTCCATACATGGCCCTCTCAGGGGCTCCTTCCCTGACCTACCAGACTTTCCACTGAAATCTGAATGGAAGCCTACAACTCTTGTCCCCACAGCTCTTACATTCTGCACGACAGTAAAACCAGCATTGCAGGGATTTTGCCAAGGTCTTCTGTCAGCAGAAGCACTAACCAGCCCCCCGTGGGTCATGGCTAAGTGGCCTCTGACTGCCTGGATGGATGATCACAGTGAAATGAATCCTAGCTCACCAATTCCCTAGCAGGCTCTTCTCAAGCAAGAATCCCAGGGACTTTCTCTCCAAATGAAACATTTACAATTTTGCACCTTTGAACCTGTGATACGTAGGGTCTTGCTGACCTCTGAGATGTCCTCGAGACATCATTTTTTCCTCATCCATGTACAAAGTGCTTGGTTTCTTTCTAATGATGCTAATCTCCTCAGCAAACACACCTCGTTTGGCCCCAAATTTTCATGTGGTTCCTTTCGAGCCAAAGTTAAATTTTAAAAATTGTTCTGCTCTGCTTCTTGTTTCCTGTCCTCGCTATAAATCTAGCTAAATGCATCCAGCAGTATCTACACCACAGCCTGATCATTGGGCTACCCTAAAATTCCCTCCACTAGCTCAATCAGTCCACTGCACACAAGCTCAGTCTCCCACAGAATCTCAGCGTGGGAGCAAACTCTGCAATTATTTTGCCAGAGTGAAATGCACATGTCCTCTAGTCCAGTGAAACCCTTCTTCCCAGCTGAAACCTCCCAAGCTTTGCCTTTACTGTTCACATTCCTGCCAACATTATGGCAGCTTTTTAAAGCATGTGTCAGAATTTTATTTGAAAACTAAAAAGATAGACATATTTCAAACATCCAAAAATAAGAGAACAGTTTGGAAGATTACTGAGAATTAATTGCTTCTGGTCTTCTGAGCTCCAACCAGAACCACCCATCAGGAGGTCAAAATCTAAAATTCAAGAACATTCTGAGTGTCCTAGCACCACAGAAAGTCTGCTATAGGACCTCTGGAGTCTGTAGCCCATTTGTGCCAATACTGCTCGAGTCCGTTTTCTGATGCTAAAAGTGAACACAACAGAGAGAGGACATCGTGTGGCTCACAATGCTGGAGGCAGGGAGATCCAAGAGCAGAGTCAGAGCCTAATGAGGGCCTCCACCCAGGTTGCATCATAACACGACAAGAAGGGCGAGCAAGCACACTTGGGAGACAAAGCGAAGTCAGGAGAGAGCTGAATGTATTACAGACCCACTCTTGAGACAGTTGATCCCCTCCTACAATGATGGCAATAATTTATTCACAAGGGCAGAGCTCTCGGGACCTAATCACCTCCTGGAAGTCTCACCAGGTGATACGGTTACAGTGGCCATTACACTTCAGCATGATGGGTTCTTGATGACCCGTTCCAACTCAGCACCCACCTTGACACTCTGTTTCCCTCACGTCTCTGGACAGGGACCTTCTCTCTTCACGAGCGGGGTTTACTACCCTGAGCCTCCTGCTCCACTGGGACCACTGCATTACTAGCCGTTCTCAGCGATGTGCTCAAGTTGCCTCTTTCCTCTGGCATGGCCTGACAACTATTGGGTTCTGGCTTCAGTTTCACGCACATGACCCATCAGAGCTGTGGGCTGCACTTGGGGGACCCTGAAGTCACCATGTATACTATTTTCACATGACTTGCTGCCCACGTATGTGCAGAGATCAGAAGCCTCACCGCCCAGTTGTGGAATGTGAGCTGGCAGAGAAGGCATTCCTCAAACCAACTCAAGTGTCACCAGCCCTCTTGTGGCATGCTGCACTGCAGACGGCCTTAGGGGGTTCATATGAACCTCCACAATACAGCTCTGTCACCTGGACTTCTGTTATTAATTTCCTGGAGCTGCTGTAACAATGTGCTACAACTGCATTGCTCAAAGTAGCACAAATCCCTCTTGGTTCTGGAGACCAGATGTCTGGAATCGAGGTGCCACCACGCCCCCTTTGAAAGTGCTCTGGGCGGATTCCTCTTTGTCTCTTCCTGGCTTGTGGAGATGGTGGCAATCTTTGGTGCTCCTTTGTTTGTGGATGCATCATTTCGGTCTCTGTGTGTCTTCTCTGTGTGTCCCCTCTGTGTCACATAGCCTTCTGATAAGGACTCCAGTCATAAGACCAGGGTCCACTTTAATCCAGTGTGAGCACTCCCTAACCTAACTAATTATATTCAAAAGTACTATTTTTAAGTAAGGTCACAACCTGAAGTCTTAGTTGAACATGAATTTTAGGAATGTGGGTTCACTATTCTATCCACTATACGTTTTTTAACCAAAATGACCACACCATGAAATTAACTCCTGCTGTTAACTAGATGACTCGAGTTATAAATTTTTAGGGCAAAAATAATGTCATTCTGAATGCTACAGAACCCTAACAGGTGGCTGGTTCTCCAGACAGTTCCACTGTATGTCTTAGGAGATCTTAGGACACGTGGTTTGAGTACATGGGTCAGTGGGCACGTTTTAAAGTAATAAAATGCTGGCATTTAATATATTTGGTTAGATAAGGGAATTTGGACAGATTATTAAAAAGCTGGCCTTTCTCCCTCAAAGAGAAGTTTTTCATGCATTTCCTGAGAGAAGAGGAAGATGTAAAAAGGTGAAGAAGAGTTGGAAATGTTAGTATAAATTGGCCCAAGCAAGGATACACGCGCGCACACACACACACACAATGGCTACAAGGATATTGTACATTTCTGAAGCTGGCAAAGGAATTATTTATCAAAAACCTAGACTTACAGAAATATCATGACCTGATTTACTTAAAAATACACATGCTAATATGAAGAAATATTAAGAAACAAAAACATAAAAGCGAACTTCCATCCATGCCCTCCATCCTGTCCAGATCGATACCACACATATGTATTTCCAGTCCTGCAGTCTGTCCATCTGTCACCTGCTGGGCACTGCCACCCCTCAGATCTCTCTCTGCAGTGAATGAAACTGAGCAGCCACATCCTGTGCTGGACTTGCATCCTCTGTTCTTACCCAAGGAGCAGAGCAGGTTCCAGTGGGATTTTCCCTGACAGGCACAGCACTGCTCTGGGGTTTCCTTGGCCAGGAACTCAGGTATACTCAATGAGAAGGGCAGCAAGAGGCCACATCCGGCCTCCCTCCTTCCCTCTCCTCTTCACCTGGGCCACTGTGCACTGGGCTCTGAGTTTCATTTTCCCTCATGGAGGAAAAGCCCCTTGCTCTTCTCCGTGTGTTTGACCTGTGGATGGCCTGGATATGTTCAACCTATCTGTCATGCTTTACAAAGCTGCTTTAATACTGATCTATTGTCACTAAGCAAACCAAAGCCATGTTTTAGGAAAAGCTTAGCTGAACCTTTGAAATCTGTCACCTTTGGTTTCAAAATAAATCCTGGTGATTGTGTCCCGAGCCGTTGGATTTATGTAGTCTGATTCCATTTTCTGCAATGCATACCTAGGTCTCAGGAGCTCTGGGAATTGCATAGTTGGGCTTAGCTTGTAAAGCACTGAAGCCCAGGTGAGAGAAGCCAGCCACCATGAATCCAGGGAAGGCAGGTTTGAATGAACAGAGACAGGAGTTTATTTGACTCTCAAATCTAGAGGAAATTCATGGAACAGCACTGAGACCTAAAGATTTGACTATTGTTGTCACAAGCCAAAAAAAATTTTATATGGCTGGTGAGATTGTAAGTAGCCATCAGGCAGATCCAATGACCCGGGATATCACAGGGTCAGCCGGGACCCTGGACACCACTGTGTCCTACAGCGAGACACCCTGGCACTTCCAGAAACTAGAGTCCTCCACATAACGAAGTGACTGCACAGTCACAATTCACGTGGCCCCAAGAAAAGCGAGGCTTGCCTTTCAAATAAGCAAGCTCCAGCCATCCTTAAAGGAACAAACTATTTTCTTTGAATTCATCTTAACATGTGTGAATTTTAAAATATGCAAAGGAAAAATTCAGCCAATGCTAAATCTGAAGCATGTCCATGAGTCACGGAAACCAAGGCCAGAGTTCCTCTCTCTACTCATCACGTCAGGGAGTGGCCTTTTTGCATCTCCTTTAATAAACTTCCCAAGCCTCCTGTGATTGCGGTGAGAACAACCATTCAGATGATGGCTCTGTAAAAGTTTGTGAAGCTCATTGAACACACAAAAACCCAGCCCACTCACCAGCACCCCACAACCACACTCCAAACTTTCTCACAGTACAGCAACCATCTCACAAACCAAGACGGGTTGTTCGCTTCTCCTTCAGGCTCAGCCCTCTGTCTGATCCCGGCCCCAGGAAGCTCTGGATCCGTCATTGTCACTGCACATGAGTTTGCCTTTTATATGAATTGCATCCCGCAGAATGAGCTCTATGTCTGGCTTCTGTGATTCAGCAGGACAGACGGAGGCGTTATCCAAGTTGCTGAAGAGATCAGTGATTCCTTCCTTCTCCTTCATGGTCATGGACTAATTTATGCACCCTTTCACTTCCTAGCACACATTTGTTCATCCTTCCCTCAGTTTTCAGATATTTGAATATTGCTGCTCATTTGTGTAGAATTATCAAAAATACAGTGATTATTTCATTTTTAAAAATTACTACAATAAAAGGCACATGGTCATTAATCATCTTCAAAATACTCTTGCCCATCAATAATTACATGAAAAAATGTCCAACCACTCTGGCCATTTGAGAAATGCAAATTAAAACAACACTGAGATTCCATTTCACTCTGGAAAGAATGGCTATTTTCAAAAAATCAAATAATACCAAATGCTGGCTTGGCTGTGAGGAAAAAGAGACACCTTTTTATTATTAGTGGGGCTGCAAGCTAGTATAACTACTCTCGAAATCAGTATGCATTTTTCTCAAAAAACTAAAACTAGAATTTCATTTGACCCAGTTACTTCCTTTCTAGATATCTTCCCAAAAGAGTGAAAGACATCAGATCATGGTAACCCATACACACCCATGTTTATAGCAGCTCAGCTCATAACAGCTAAATCTTAGAAGCAACCTACATGTCCATCAACAGATGACTGGATAAAGAACATAGAGTATTTACACAAAACAGTGCGATTGTACCATAAGAATAAACTTGCTTCATCTGTAAGAAAATGGGCACACCTTGAGACCATCACGTTAAGTGAAATTAATCAGACACACAAGCTTAAACATCATATGATTTCTCTTATATGAGAAACTCATATATAAATAAAGCACAAAGTAAAAAGACAGACGATAGGAACAAAAGAAAAACTTTATTGTGATCCAGCATGACCACTGTATCCAAAATCTCTCCTTGATTTAGTGTAATTGTTTTATGTGTTTTACCTGCTGTTTTCATCAGTTAGTCTGGCTGTTAATCTGTGTTTATATGATAATTATCTGATGCTGGCAGAAAACATACCCTCTCTTGCTTCGAATGACTTTATTCTATCATTTTGGCCTCTTTCTGAAGCAGTTCTGGAAGTCCTCTTCATTAATACCCTTAGTTGAGCTGTCAAAACGTCTCTCTTCCATGGCCATTTTGAATTTGGAGAAGAACCAGAAGTCACACAAGTGCCCAAACTGGTGAAGGAGGTGGGTGAGGACACAACGTCATGTTTCTATTGGACAGAAATTGCCCTAGAAATTTTGAATCGATTCAGGACATCAAGGCAGCCAGGAAAGCACAACTATAGTCAATGCTCTCAGGAAAGAGGATTCCAGAACTGCTCCAAAAAGTAGCAAGAATGATGAGGTAAGGGTGTTCAAAGTGACGGGGGGAGATTTGAGGAGGATTAACAGCAATAAATCTTACACGGTAAATTTTTTAAAAATCCAAACAGTCCTCATATTTTAGGTCACGCCTCATCTGTTTAGGGTACACACCCAGGGTGGCTCAGGCTGGAAGTACGGTCCACACACTGGAGTTCAGCGAGGGCTTTCCAAAGTCACCGTGCCCCTTCACGTCCCCTGGGAGTGTGCAGCACCTCTAGCTCTTCCGCCTCCTGGTTGGCACCTAGCGTTGGGGTCTTCTGGCTTCTTGGTGTCTAAAGGATGTGGCATTTGATTGTGGTTTCATTTTGTACTTCTCTGATTAATCATGTTGAGCATATTTTCCTATGCTTACTAGCTATTAGTATATCGTCTTTCATGATATTAATCTTTTGTCCATTTAAATTACATTGTTCCTGTTACTACTGGGTTATAGAATTCTTTTAGATAGTCTCGATGTAAATCCTTGGTGAGACACACGCATAGCAAGTGATTTCTCACATTCCGTAGCTCGTCTTTTTGTTTATGTAACAGTGCATTTTGAAGAACGAAATTTATTCTTTTGATAAAATTTGATTTAGTGTGCTACTTCCCTTTTTGTCTGTGCTTTTTCTGTCCTTGGATTACCCCATGGTCATGAAGATTTTCTTCCAGAGGATTTATAATATTAGCTTTTATATTTAGTCTATGACATGTTTTGTGTTCATTTTTAAATATGATGAGGTAAAGGGTGATTTCATATTTTTTCACATGGAGATTCAGATATTTCAGTAGTATTCTTTAAAAAGACTCTCCTCTTCTGCTGAACTGCCTGGGTTCCTGTGACAGGAATCAGAGACCTTCTATTTGGAAGTCCATTGAATGTTCGATGGTGTGCTCCATGGTCCACGCATCTATTCTTCAGTTCATAATGTGACTCTTGTAGCAGTATTACAACTCTCAGAGTAAATCAGTAAGTATTTAAACTTTGTTTTTCTTTTAAAAATTTTTTTCTGCTATATTTCACTGGGGTTTGCAATCATTTTAGAATCAGTTTTGTGAAAGGACAGAAAACCAGATGTTCTTTCACCAGGAAAGACAGAAAACAAACCTATAAACTGGGACAGGAGAGCTAGCCGTGGGTTTCTGACCTCCTGCGGTGGGTAACCCTGAACACTGGTCGTTTACAAGCTCAGAGAACAGAGGTCTTCAGGCTGGGGACCGAAAGGCTGTCAGAGGATGTACTATTAGCTATTAGGAGCTCCATGAGGAGAGAGAGCTGGGCGTGGCAGATCCATATTGAAGAAGAACAAAGTAAACAAGTTCCTTTAAGAAGTTCCTTTCAGTTTCAAAGTCTGAAAACCCTTGTGAGCAGTTCCTACCTACTCTCCACGGTGCCCAAATGCCCGCTCCATCTGACCTGGCTCCTAGGCTCTAGACACCTGTTTCTTACACTGCTGAACAATTCCCTTCAATGGCCTATTGGCAGGTGTGTCAAACTCAGCAGTTCAAAATGAACCCAACCCACCCACACCTGCTTCTCGCCCCAGTGCTGCCCAGGGAACCATCCAAGCCTCTCACCCGTCCCCCTGCACCTCCTTCCCTCCCCTCATTCCCACACCGACGACAAGAAACATTCATCTGCCACCTGGTGCCAGCTGGTATCAACATTCCTACAAGATGCCAAAGTCACTGAAAAGCCAACCTCAAAATTCTGTTCACCACAAAAGCACACATCAGGTGTGACCAGCAGTATTAAGTTTACTGAAGGCTAGCTCCATCATTGAATTTCCTGAAAATTCAGATCTCTGGCATTTGGCAGGATCAGGGTCTGACAGGAAGCAGCTGCTCAGTGGTATTTGTGGATGGACAAGTAGATGAATGGATAGATGGATGGATAGGTGAATGGATGGATGGATGGATGGATGGATGGATGGATGGATGGACAGTTTGGTAGATGGATGGAGAGATGGATGGATGGATGGATGGATGGGTAGGTGGGTAGATGGGTGAATGGATGGATAGATGAATGGACAGATGGACAGATGGGTGGATGAATGAGTGAATGGATGGATGGACGGGTGGGTGGATGGGTGTGTAGATGGATGGATGGGTGGGTAGATTTATGAATGGGTGATTAGGAATTATGAGACCTCTGGCTCTACCAAACATGACTGGCTTTCATCATTAAAATAAAGGAGTTGGATTCCACAATGTTTCAGCTCTTCCCCTTGGTACTAGTCTATTATTCACTGCTATGGATTAGATATAGTTTATTCCCCAAACCTCCGTGTGCTGGAGGCTTGGTCCCCGTGTGCTGGTGTTAAAAGGTGGGGTTTAGCGGGAGGTGATTAATCAGGGTGGGCCACCCTCAGAGGGATTCAGGGTTTGGAGCTGGAGAGCTTCCGTGCTCTCCCTGGAAGTCCCTCCAAAGCAGGCTGCTACAGAAGGACCTGGCAGCTCTTCAAACCCCCTGCATCCTGGGTAGCACACGCCCCCCCCCCCACCCTCTGTACCTTTACATTCTGCTTTTTCTCCGTGTCTTGACCTTACAGCCAGCACTCTTCAGATGGCATCATGCTTTCTAGACTTATTCCCCAAATCATAATCCAAGCTAACCTCTTTTCCTTACAAAGCAATCAGATTCAGGTGTTTCATTGTAACAACACAAAACAGACCAAGACACTAACTGCAGAAGCTGGGCCTGGATGGGAAGGCGGGGACTACGCATCGCCACAGCCCGGAGGCAGAACCAAGCTTCCTCCCCGACCCGGCACCACATCTAACCCTGCGGAGCCGGCCGCACGGCGCGTTCCGGTGAACGTCGCCCACTTCCGTCATCACTGAGGGAGCGACAGGCAAGCTTCTCACCAGCACCTCCAGCAGCCAACTCCTGGGGCTTTCAGGAGACACTGAGCGCCCCCTTTCCCTACCGCAGCGCAGCCGGCAGAGCTGGAGAGCGGCGTGCACGCACCTGCGGAAAACCGCAGCGCCGGGAGAGGCTCTTGACTGTGTCTGCAGTCTCGGGCCAGCGATTTCTAGGAATGCATGGTGCAAGCCCCTAGGAACCCTCTGCAGCTGGAGGAGGCTGCGGCAAAGTGTTGAAAAGCAGGCAGGCTGGCAGTCGCAGTTTAAGAATGATTTACAAACAACACGAAGAAAGTCATTCAGTCTTAAACACCCAGAAGGAAAGTGTAAACCGCCCCAAACGGAGCACTTCATAGTGCTACAAAAACAGGGAAAGCGAGGCTAGCTACACAAAGGGTTCCAGCACCACCCCACCCCTCTGGCAGTCCCCAGCCCCTGGGCTACCTGTAACACGGTAGCCCACAGCCACGAGGGGCCCTGACTCCCAGTCCCACTGGTCCATCCAAAAGCGTGTCCTTCTGCTTCTCAGAATATATGAGCACTATCTTCTTTTAAAGTAGCTTAGTCCCCCTCAGGTAAACGTTTGACTTCTTGTATGGTTGCACCTGTAGAATAAGAACGGCAACGTGAATGTTCTAGCTACTGAGCTTTGTCATCTTTGTGGTACGAACTCTCTATTATCCACATCAGATTGCACGTTGATGTTATCTGGAGCTGGTCATCACAAAAGATCTTCAGGTCTACAAAGCAGAGGCCAGATCCAGGGTGCAAGCTCTGTAGTGAAAGATTTTAATGGATCGATGGTCACAAAAGTATAGATATCTCACTTAGTGTATCCTTTGGCCATTGTATAACTAGAATCAGAGGATGCTGGATTTCTTAATGACCAAACAGAGAAGAATGCTGTATGCTTTTAAACTCCACATATCATAATTGGATTAACACTTCTGGACAAATAGCAGCTAATATTAAAGATTAAAGGTTTATATCAAACACTATCTAATGTCTGATTTGTACAACTCTTTGAAGTCATTCTTCACCAAGATACTACTTTCAACTTTTAGCCTCTCCTTGCTAATGTAACACGGTTATAACATGAAATCTAAGCACCAGTGACTTCCTAGTAACGTCCCTGTCCTCTTCTCCATACTGCCAAGTACAGTTATTCTTCCAACGACAGGCCCCGAGGTTCCCATGCCTCCTTCAGGTCCACCGGGCGGAGTGAAGGTGGGGTCCCTAAGGGGTTCCAGCCGCCTGAAGCAGCGGGGGCCCCACCGTATCCCCTACGTGTAAGACCAAAATCCAGGGGGAGGAGAGGACACGAGACAGTAAGAGTGAAGACAGGAAAGAGACAAGGAAAATAACAATTTTACAATTGTACTTTTAAGAAGATGGCAATGTCTGGACACACAGTTACCCAAGGGTGCCCAGATCTGTCCTCCCGGGCTCTTCCTGCTCTTTTCCTGGCAGGACTGTCACACCCACAACCCCTTGAAGACACTTCGTGTCTGTAAATTAGCTCAGTTAGTAAGGTAAAGATGAGGAATCCGACCTCAAAAAGCATGCCCCCCGGGTCCTGGCCTTTCTCTGGAAAACGCTTGTCCTTTCCCCGCAGAGCGCGTCACTGTCTTCCTTGCTGCGAGTGGCTCATCAACTTTTGTCTACAAACCAAACCCGAACTTTCCATAAACTCACAAACCCCATAGATTTCTGTCACCAGAAACAACACAGGTTCCCACCTGGGGCCTGGATACAGGGCCTGCGCCCGCCTTCCTGCTGGGATTGCTGGGTATGGTACTGAACTGGGGTACTGGTGATCTGCAGCTTTAGCAATATTAGCAGCATCCTTTACTTTCAAGATAAAAATTGTCTACATTCAAGTCGTTCAATGTGATGTTTTAATACACATATCCTAAGGAAAAGCTTTGCACAACGTAGCTGATTGAAGAATCCAATTACACATTGTTACCACCTCCTTCCTTCTTCCCTTCCTTCCTTCCTCCCTCTTTCCGTCTCTCCCCTCCTTCCTCGCTCCCTCCCCTCCTTCCTTCCTCCCTCTCTCCCTTTCTCTCTTTCCCTCCCTCCCTTCCTCCCTCCCTCCCTCCCCTCCTTCCTTCCTTCCTCTCTCCCTTCCTCCCTCTTTCCCTCCCTCCCCTCTTTCCATCTGCCCTCTCTCCCTCCTCCTTTCCCCCTTCCTTTCTTCATGTGTACTGAGCACATCCAAATCCATTCCCGTAGCCAGTGGCCGGGATACAATGCAAGCTTGGCTATGATTTTTCGAAGCTGTTTGGTTTTGAGCCCCGCTCGCCCTTGTCCTCCGCTGCAGGTTCGCTCCGGTGATCGGAGTCACAGCCTAAGACCCCAGCGAGGGGAAGAGATCAGAGGACCCGCGCCACAGAGGCCCCCACTCACTCACTGCCTTTGCCGGGCTCTGAGGTGAGAAGCCGGCCCAGCAGAGGAGCCCCGGGAGCTGTCACAGAGCCCAGGGCCCCGGGCCACCCTCGGGTGACTCAGACGGCCTGCTGCAGGCACACACAAGGCCAGCGCCCGGGCCAGCTCCTTCCTCAATGAAAGGGCGACTTCAAAGCCCAAAATACCATTGGACGGCAGAAAGTACCGGTTGCTTTCAAGCTGCTTTCTAAATCTGGCCCTGGGCTCCTCTGGTTCCAGTTAGGGGCCCGGCCATCCCTGGCACGCGCACTGCTGTGCTGTGGGTGACCACAGGGTGGCGCCCGGCCAAGGCAGGCGGCGTGGCCCGGCAGAGGTCACGGCCGAGCCCTCGGCAGACCCTCGGGTGGCTGGCAGGTTCCGATTTTACCCTGAAATGATCTTCCTGGACCAACGCGCACAGGACAGCAGCAGAGCCGTGAGGAAGTCAGAGCGGCCAGGCCGCGGCGAGGGCTCTGGGTGCGGAGCTCAGCGGGGCTCAAGGCGGCGAAGCCAGGCTCCAGGCGCTGGGGCGGGAGAGCCCCGGGCTTGCGCTGGGGGTGCCAAAGCCCGCTTGCTGGCCAGAGCGCTAGCGGCTCCCATGGCAGCGTCCCTGACGCAGAGACAGCGAGCTCTGTGCGGGAGAGCGGAGACTCCCTGCGGCGGCGGCAGCCTGGCGCGAGGCGCACGCTGGGGTCCCGTGTGCAGTGGGCGGTGTCCTCCTCCGGGCCGTGGGTGGGCCCCGTCCCCGACGACAGCTTCATCGGTCCCCGCCCGGTGTCCTGCGTCCAGCCCGGCGAGACCCTCTCACATACCAGTGCGGTGAGTAGAAAGCGACTCTGACAGCAGCGTATTTCAAACTTGTCAATGCGCGCATTTCTGCTGCATCTCGCGATTTCATTTCAAAGGAAAAATCCTATAAAAATACCCCGAATGCAAAAGGGGAGCACGCCGAACCCAGAGTGGTCAATGCAGCGTCGTAAGAGTGAAAGTTTGGAAACAACCTAAATAACTCTCCACCAGTGAAACCGTTAAGAAAATTACAGCAAACACATCCACGAGATGCCGGGTAAAGCTGAGAAGACGTGGGAAGGATTCCAAGACAGTGACAGCTACGCAAGCTTTAAAATCGAATCCACCGGCCCCTGTGAACGGCCACCGACCCACAGCCCAGGCCACGAGCGAGTGCGTGAGTGCAGACGGCAGGAAAACCGTGCGGCCTTCCACGGGGACTGGGAAAAGTGGGCGGGGCAAGTGGAGCTCTGGTCTCTTACGCTGCGTTGTTTTTGTTTTTGTTTTTCTGAAATACTAAGATGCCCAGGCTGGCCTCAAACTCTGGGACTCAAGTGATCCCCCTGCCTCAGCCCCCGAGTGGCTGGGATTACAGGTGCGCACCACGGTGCCCAGCTTGTCTCCGACATTTTAATAACCAGACGCAGCTGCTGTTACTTATGTGCTGGGATGCAAACTGTGAAGCAGTGGGAGCGGCTGACAGGAGCCACACAGAGACAAAGGGCTGGTGGGGCTGCGGGTGGGCCCGCCCAGGGCCGAGTCCCGGCGCCCTGTCCAAGACAGCCCTGCCCCGCCTGGGTGCGAGGTGCGGCCCTAGTCCCTCCGTCCTCCCCACATCTCTGCCGGGGCGTCCTCCGCACACACTCCGCATGTACCCTCTGCCCGCGTGCGGGGTCGCTGCGACAGACCAGGGAAGGCGTTTTTATAAATCCTCCGTCCCCTCTCCCCAGCCCGTGCACCCTCTTAACTTCTACTGCATCATGTGGGGAAGGGAGAGAGGGAGGGAGAGAGGGAGGGAGGGGGAGGGAGAGAGGAGGGAGGGGAGGAAGGGGAGGGAGGGAAGGGAGGGGAAGGGGAGAGAGGGGAGGAAGGGGAGGGGAGGGAAGGGAGGGGGAGGGGAGAGGAAAGCAAAGCGAAGCAGCGCAGCGGGCAGCGCAGCGGGCAGCCCGCGGAGGGCAGGGCGAGGCCGCTACTCCCCATCTCCGCCGCCCCTTGCCTGCTCTCCCTCCTATCTCCGGAGCCGGCCCGGGGACGGGCTGAGGCCGGGGCGCAGAGCCCAGCACACCCCCCTGGCCGTGCCGCCCGCCCAGCCCGCTCACCACACTGATGCCGTCGTTGAGCAGCGCCTCCCCGAAGATCATCATGTGCAGCTGCTCGTTGACGCGCGCCTCCTCGAACACGGCCAGCACGGCCACCGGGTCCACGGCCGAGATCAGGCTGCCGAAGAGCAGTGTCTGCAGCAGGTGCAGGTCGCCCAGGCCGAAGGCCTGCACGCGGCAGACCAGGTAGAGGGACAGGCCGATGCCGAAGGCGTTGACCAGCGCGCCCAGGCCCGCCCACCACAGGATGGAGCCCAGATTCTCGAAGAAGGGCCGGGTGGGCATGAAGTAGCCGCTCTCCAGCACGATGGGCGGCAGCAGGTAGAGGAAGTAGATGCTGGAGTCCATGACGGGCGGCGACTTGTGGTCGGTGCCAAAGATGACGCAGCCCACCAGGGCACCCACCAGGATGAGCAGGCAGCTCTCAGGCATGAGGCGGGGCAGCCGGTGGTACAGGTGGAAGCCTGGGGCGGAGAGAAGCGCGGCCGGGTTTGCAAGGGCTTTGTGTGGGGTGCACGCCCGTGACCCCCAGCCCAAGACACACACGGGACCAGGGACAGTGCTTCTGTGGCAGGAGCAGGGCGTGAAGGGGCGGCACTGCAGCTAACATGCTCCGCTACTGTCGGGCATGGTGCCGGGACCCTGTTATCCCAGCATTCGGGAGGCCGAGGTGGGAGGATTGCAAGTTCAATGCTAGGCTGGGTAACTGAGCGACTCAGCAAGGCCTTCCCTTAATGGCAGTGAGTAACCAACACACGGCCGCAAACTCTACAAAGCCCTGGGGTGCAGCTCTGCCCAGGGGCCCCGAGTGCGGTCTCCAGCACTGCAAGTCAGCCCATCACTTGGTCAGTCAGTCACTGTGCTGGGGTCTCCCCCTCCCCATCCTAACCACACAGTCTTCCCGACCTGCTGCCATGCTTGGGGTCCTGAACGTCCTCACAGCCCGTGAGGTGAAGGTGTGGCCCTGGGGAGAGGGAGACTGGGAGAAGTGGGGCCCAGCCTCCGGGAGGTCCCCACAGGGTGTCCCAGGAGGGACGGTGGTCCCCGTGCCTTCCACCCACCCATTTCCTGCCCAGTCATGAGTTTGTCCGCTGCGGTGTTCTGCTGCCCAACATGGCCAGGAGTGATCAGGCCAGTCACAGACTCGAGCCTCAGAACTGTCTGCCAAAACCCGTTTTTAAGGTTACTTACCGTACCCCCATCCCAGCCTCGACCCCCGGCCATTCCGCACCCTTCAGGCAGATGAATGGCCTGCACCCAGGTGTCTGATGGCCTGGACCCCCACCTGAGGTCCAGCAGGCTCACTCCAGTGCCTGGGATTTAACCCGACAGTATCCACTGACTGGTGTCCTCTACGGACACCAACGCTAGGCACAGTGAGGTTGGTGGTACGATTCCCACGGCAAGAGTTTCAGAAAGAAGATATGAACCAGTAAGAGCCTGGAGATAACCGAGCTGAGGGCGTGAGACAGGGCGTGCTGACTCCCCCAGCACACGGTCAGCGCTGCGGGTCACGGTGGGCCTCGCCCGGTCCGCCTCCCCCACAGCCTGCCCTGCTCGTCCAGCCTGCACCGAACGCCTTTCCTCACCCCAGCTCCTGTCTGCTCCTCTCATTTTATTATCTCTGCTTGAGCTGTTTGTCTTTCCCTTGGTCTGTTTAGGTCCTGCCCAGAATTGAGGCTAAGCTTTTCCAGCTCTCGTCTGAGGAAATTCTGTATCTTCCTCTGAGTAATCAAAGCAATTTACCTGCCTGATACCAAGGATCCCTGTCTAGCATTGTTTCGTGCAGCACATATCTCACCTATTAATCTGCAGATTCCCCAGATGTGGAATGATCTACCCGGCTACCCCTCTTCCACCCCAATTATTAGCAAAGCGTCTCATCTGCAGCAGGTGGTGTTTGCTGAAATAATCGACAAGTGTAAAATGAATGAATGAATGGATGGATGGATGGATGGATGGATGGATGGGTTTACTGTCCACTGGACACACTCTTCCTGGGGGACACTCAGTGCACTGCTAGGAAATGACCAGGATGCACATGAGGTGGGTGGTGGGATGAGAGATGGGTTAGGAGGGAGAAGTTCAAGCACCAAGGAGAGAGACAGGAAAGGCTTTGACGGTGTTCGTGATCTCTGAGGAGGAAATCCACCCTGCCGAGGCAGATTTAGGATTGGGAAGAATACTAGGGGAAGGGTTGGGAGATTTCAGAACTAAGGTGTCGCCTCCCACAGGCTGTGGGGGCTGGCGAGCATGCCCCTAGGAATTCTTGGGTTCAGCCATCCGAAGAGGAATTGGGCTTCCCTGGCCACAGCTTTGAACACCTCCACTCACAGCCGGCAGGTAGGGTCACACTGTGGAGTGCGATTCTCTTCAGGGACACCCCACCACAGCTGCCTCCCCAGCTTCCAGGCCAGCGTAATCCCTCCTCCTGTTCCTGGCGTTTCCATGTCCTAACTTTCTTGGCCTCCTCCTTCTCTTCCTCTCCTTCTTCTTTTTCTTTAGCTAGTGCTTACTTAACCAAACTTAACTTTCCTTCTTGTGTCAAGGAGGTGGAAGAACTCACAGCACGGTTCCCTCAGACCTGACCCTGCTCCGGGGAGCCCAGCTCTCTCCTGCCTTTGGTCCAGGTGCCCCATGGGTTTGTAGCAGGAAGAGGCTGTGTCCCCACAACTGGGGCGGTGCTGAGGAGAACACTACACACACCTCACGTCCCCCTTCTGAGGGACACTAGAGTCGGTCACCTCCAGGCATTAAGTGCACCCAAATAATAAAGTCTTGCTTGAAAATCAGAGATGAATCTATAGCTCCATCCCTTCGAATGGCTCAAAGGCAGTTTTCCATGGTGTTCTAAAGAGTGAAACTGCCAGAAAAGACAACCCACAGAGTCTGGTGCGATTTTTGAATATCTTTGTCCTGGGATATCTTTGCTTCATGAATGCTTAGTTAGATGTTTTAAGAAGGATCACGAGGAAGTTTCTATGGTTTTCCATCAGCATGCTGACCGTCAGTGCTAGGTCAGCACATCTCTCCCGCTTACACTAAGTCCCTTGAGGTCAGGGGCCACAGTTAATCCCATGTACCCCATGGGTGCTAGGAAATGTGCGCTGGTTGAACGAGGAATCAAAGAATAAATAAAATAATGGGGGTCAGTTTGTTCCTACTCAGGTTTCAAACAATTTTTTATAACCCTATGCATTCCTTAAGTGTTCAAGTTTTATACATCATCATCATCATCGTTGCTACTTTGCCATCCTATATAAAACTTCCAGTCCAGCCGTGGGCTCACGGTACACGTTGTTTCGTGAAGAAGCCTCTTTGCCCTCCCTTCCCAGGCCCATGGGACCCAGGAACCCTTGGATTCCTGAAGACCAGAAAACCTGAAGTCACCCCTGAAGAACCACGGTCCAGGACATAACCCCCTTCAGTTATTTTCCCCTGCCGAAGTGCATTAAGAACAACGGAACACGAAAGCCTAGAGCTGAGACGCCATCCCACGAACACCAGCGCCTCACAGCCTTCCACGCGGAGCCTCTCCAGAGCCAGCCGTGCTTCCTGCTGGGGTAAAACCAAGGCAGGATGGGCCCTTCAATGATGAAGTGTCCACTGGGGGACAAAGGGACCCACTAGTCAGGGGCAGGTCCCGATTCCTGGTCCCCGCACCATAGTCCGTCATTCCTGGGGGGCAGAGGAGACACAGAAGGACCAGAGCTGCTCACAGGGGGCCCCCACATTGCGCAGAAGACCCCCTTGAGTACCTCGGGGTCCTTGTGGCTTTGTGGAAAGCATGAGACTCCGCCCTGAGCTGAGGACATTACCATTTAGAGAGCCACCGTCCCTCAAATTCTTCCTTAAAGTAACCCGAAAACCTCGGTAACTGCTCAACACCTTCAAAGAGTTCCCCCACCTCACAGTCCCCACTCCCCCCTCACACTTCACCAGCTCACGGGGAGCGCCGTTAGCAAGAGGCACTGCGGGGGACACTGCCGGGCCCAGGGCACCTGGGCGGCCGCACACCTCCATCCACCCAGAGAGAAGGGACCCCCGAGGGCACCGAGACGGCCCGGAGAGTCTATCTAGAGCTGCAGTCTGCACACTCCGTGTCCAGGTATAGCTGAGGCAAAGGAGACGTTCTGCTTAGTGACTGGGGTAACCGTATCGATCTCCCACTTCGGGGTGAACTGGTTTGAAGGAGGAGAGTGGAGATGAAACCACTGCAGACACGAAGGCCCCTCCACTGGGACTGAACCCCTCAGCCGCAGAGGAGAGCTCTGCGGGACCAAGGTGCAGACCAGCGTCGGACCCGTCATCTCACCCGGGGGAGGGAGGAGCTGCCAAGGGTCAGCTTGCTCCCTGTCATTTTGCAAGGAGTGCAGGCCACTTGCGAAGAAAGAAGGACAGGAGCCCGGGACGTGGCCCCCAGCTGTGCAGCGGAGAACGCAGGACGAGCACTTCACAGAGGAAACCTTAGGAGGCTCCCGGAACCTCCAGCCCGCACCACCCTGAGGACACACTGCATGTTTGCAGCATAGAACTGGGGACTTTTCTACAGCAGAGTCACATGGCTGTCACCTCAGATGAGAAGGGAAAACAGCTCAGGACCCAGAGATCTGCACTCACATTTCAAAGCCCAGTGCAAAGCATTACACAGCTCTATGAATAACCGTTTTTCCTGGACCGGAGGGACCAGGAAACAGCTCCAACTTCTGTTACAGCATGAGAGAAATACCTCCTCAATACAGGTGTGTAAGGACTTACCTATTTTTGCAAGAGACGCCAGAAGTATCCAGAGGGTGACCTCGTAAGGGACCTGCACGTAGTCATAGTCCAGCTCAAACACAGAAACCCTTTCCTCCGGCTCTCTGCTGGAGGCAGCAAACCGGGCGCTCAGCGCGTCCTGGGCGGTGGAATTGGCGGATTCGTTCAGGTCGGAAGCTGCTTCGGCACTGGCCAGGGCCACCAGCAACAGCAAGCAGCTCCCGGGGCTCAGAGGCAGGGGCCTCCCCAGAGCCATGCCCGCGGGCTCCTGCCACACACCTGGGTGCCGTGGGTGCCTCACTCCTGCGGTCAGGAGGACGTCTAGACACCGGCCGCATCCACCCGGCCCAAGGTGACATCCGCGCGTCCCTGCAGCATTCCAAGGGGAGTCCGGCTGTGCACGCCTTCTGATCGTCTTTGAATCATTCCTGTTCAGGCGGTCCAGCTTCCGGCTCACACGCAATCCTCCAGTGGGTGTGTGGCAGCCCAGGGAGCTACCTGGAGGACCTCCATCCCGTCAGGCCACCACGAGCACCCTGAAGCGGAGGAAGCTCTCCTCTGCCCACTGCTGCCTTCTTCTCGGGACTGAAAATCCAAAAGGCACTGCAGCCTCATCCCATTTATCAGGCAGAGCCTTCAGCAAGCAGAGGAGGCTTCCCACACGGCCAGGCCCCCGGCGGGAGCCACCTGCCGCGTACCTGTCCTCGCTCCTCCCCCTGCCCTCTGCCTTATTTTGAGTGGTCAAGGCTGCAGGTGGCTCTAGCCACACTTAATTATTTGCTCGGGTTTGACTCTTGTGATGAAGCGCTTGCCGCGTTCGCCGGAGGAGCCGCTCCTGACACCTAGTGGTGTCCTGTGATACGACAGCCCCGGCGCGTGACGGTGGAAGTGACGGGGACGACACACGCAGGCAGGGTCGGGGACCAGACCCGGGAGCAGGCATCTGCAGGAGGGGTGCAGTCCCAGCTCCCCACACGCTGCGCAGAGGACGACTTGAAAGACAAGAACTCGAACCACGATTTCCGGAAATACATCAAAGACACGGTGATGAAAACCCCACGGAATATGCAAGTTTTCCACTTTAAAGAATTTTTTTGAGGTGGCACAACAAATCTGTAGACGCACTGTCATGAAGTTTTAGGGAAGGATTTGAGGCGAACACAGTGAACCGACTCCTAGGTCTTCTGTACCTGGCCAGGTGACCTCACGGGCACCACTCACCTGTCCAAGGTGCTTCGCCTGGCTGGGGGGGTCCGCCTGAGGGAGAGCGAGGGAGGTACAAGGTCCGTTTTTACTAATTTCAACTGCATCCCTGTTCTTATAAAGTATCAAACACAACACAGCTGCAGTGAGCAGGGGAATTAGCATTCACAATTCACACCGCCCAGCACCTCGTCTGCATCAAACTGCCAGGGGATCTGTGTCCGCTCCTCCGCGCCCGGAGGGAGCCCAGATACATCTCCCCAAACCCCTGCAGATCTCCCTGGAAGATGGAGGAAGATGGCCGAGGCTCTAATGCTAAATGTAAATTCACAGCAAGACTCTAGAACTAAGAGCTGCCTTGCAGATACTGCTCTTCTCTTTCCTTCATAGTGTGAGTCCAAGATGGACTGCGTCCAGTTACTAAAACGCCGCTGTCAGGTGGGTTCTAAGAACACTATTAAGTCTACTGGGGTTTTTTTTCCTCAGAAAAGAATACATGAATAGTCCCATGATAGAACATTCCTTTAAATAGATACCTTACTTTCACTTATATTTTGTTTTACTTTTCTTCCAAGCAAAAATGAGAAAGAGAGAGAGAGAGAGAGAGAGAGAGAGAGAGAGAGACAGAGAGAGAGAGAGAGAGAGAGCGGGTTCCCATGATGCTCACTGGCAGGACTATTCCAGGCCGCAGGCGCTCTGCCCCGGAAGCGTGAGATCCCGGCCTCCCGGGGAGCCTACCGTCCGTGTTGGTGCCTCACTCTCCCCCTCTGAGGAGAAGGAAGATGCCATTCACACTGAGTACCCCCTTCCTGTTCTAAGGTTACAAAGGTCCGTGGCTCTTTAACAACACGTTCACCCCAGGGCCAACTGGTAATGACACCAACATAGAGTCCAGCGCACCCGTTAGCTGCGCTCTACGATAAGACTGAGCTGCCCACTCGTGCCCCCCCGGCCTCGCTTGTCCCTTCCATCCGAGGCTCTGCTCAGGGCCCTCCCAGCACGGGCACAGGGTGTGGGATGAAGCCAAGCCCCGCTTGGCTGGGGACCAGCACTGAGAACTGCGCGGAGCGGGGCCGATGTACTCGGTTTGTTGTCAGCCACAGCAGCCCTGAGACGCCCCACTGTCCACAGAACACGCGCAGTCAGATCCCAGGACCCGAGTGGGGCGGGAGAAGGAAAAAGGTGCCCGGGGCCGTGCGGGGGCAGCGGTTCGCTTCACCAGGAACCAAGGATGGGCTTTGAGGGCAAACGTGACTGGAGCCAAAGCTCCTCTGAGGAGACGTTCAGCCCAGCGAGAAGACATGGGTTCAAGCCCAGATTGGGCAACTTAATGACTTAGCAAGACCTCGGCTGAAAATTTACAAAAATTAATTTCAAAAGGAGTGGAGATGTAGCTCAGAGTGAAGACCCTGAGTTCAATCCCCAGTAGTACTGAGAGAGAGAGAGAGAGAGTGGGAGAGAAATATTGGAAAAACCTCACTTCCCAATTTCAAAACTTGCTATAAAGCTACAGTAGCCAAAGCAATGTAGTGCTGGTATAAAAACAGATACAGATTAATAGAAGAAGTAAGAGTTCAGAAAGGTGCCTTTACATTCAGGGCTGATGATTCTTAAGAAGCAGGTCAAGATAATTCCAAAAAATTAGCCACTTCAACAAATGATAGTGGAAAACCTGATATCTACTGGCAGAAGAATGAGGATTAAATTAAATAATAACAGTGATTAGTTAAATTATTTACTGAGTTAATTTTAATAGAATGCTTAGAACAGTTTCTGACTCTAAGTAATCATTTATTTTTTGTAAAGAGGAAGGGCTGAGAAGAGGATGAAGATGAAGAATTTGCTTTCCTGTCCCCTGGGGACAACAGGCTGGAGTTGGGGGTCTCAGGAAAGAGAAGGCGGTGACTACTGAGCACGGCTGTGTCCTGCCGGGATCCACAGTGAGACCGAGGGGGGTGGGGACCCCAGGGGTGGCCAGGGTGATGGACAAGAGGGAACCTCAGAATCTAACTGAAACAGGGTTCACCTGGAACATTTGTATCATACCAAGACCCACACGATAATTCCCAAGCAGCCGAGCCCCCTGCAAAGGTTCATTCCCAGAGCGCTGGGGTGGGCAGGGCACCGGGCATTTGCCAGTCTGTATGTAAGCTTATAAAGAGAAATCTGAAAGGTGAAGGGAAAAAAAAATCTTTTTCTCTTCTAAGCAGGGATTTAAAGGAATTCTCTGGAACTTTGAGTCCTCAGCAAGATTTTCAATAACCTGAAGCTGTTGCCCTAACTCCCCACTGGCAGTGGGAGCCCACCCCACTCTCACCCCAGTTGATGCCAAGTGTTGCTGAGGCCCTGGTCCTCGCTCTGGGAGATGGGTCCACACTCGGAGCCTAGTGGTGAGGGAGGCCTGGCCCGAGGGCCTGCCCGCAGGAGCCCTTATAACAGAGGTCAGCGTGTCCTCTTTACCGTCCTGAGACTAATGGATGGCGGCACTTCCTCTGGGGGACCTCGCACCCCAGGGCTGCTGCTGTGCATGCTGGGAAGCCAAGCTCGGGCCTCCAGCTCCCTTCCCTTTATACCAGTGGAAGATGAGTTAGGGAAGCTGCAAAAGAAAGCGGTGCAAACCTGACCCCACGCTGTGCACTCACAGGCGGGGAAGTGGAACGTGACCTCTGCTGGCCTCACCCACCGTTCCTACATCCCCATAACATGTGCGCGCACCAGCTTGCCCAGAAAGTGCTTGTGCAGCTCAGCAGGATGGGTCTGAAATGTCCGTCACTCGCCCTTTAAATTGTCAAAGCTGAAATTTCCATTCTTTTTTTAGGAAGAGGAAGGAGAAAAAGTGGTGATACGCAATTGGTCAGTGCCGTCCAGAAAGATGACTTGCTTTCCAAACCCACAGCCAGCAATTAAGCTGAGTGGCCTCAGACCAAGTTCTGGGCTCTCATCCCCCTAAATTGAAAGCCTGTGGCCCCAGCTGGAGAGATGTCAGCGGCCTTGACCCTGCTTTCAGGACAGAAGAGCTGAGCTGTCCCTGGCCCCTCAAAGGCTCAGAAGAGGCCCGGTGAAGGGTGCAGTGAATCCCAGGGGACCCCGGCTCTGGTTCCGGAGGTGGAGGCTGCCCAGTGGGAGTGGGCAGGTGGGCTCAAATGGGAGCTGTACGATGGGATGCGTCTCCATCCTGGAACCCACATCCTGCGCTCACGACTCTACTGTGAGAGTTCCTGGAAAGGAAAAGGAGTTTTGCAAGAAGAAGGAGCTGAAGTTACTGATCCTGGGCGCGTTTTTAACTGCGTCAAGTGTGTTTCGTTCTCTCTGCAGTGATGATGCTGATGATGGCGGTGGGCTGATGATGACAATCAAGACTGGTTTCGGTCTTAAAGGCCGTCTGGAGATTAAGGGGCATAACACACGAGAGCGAGGAAAACGGTCGGGACCTAGGGGATACACATGCATTTTATTTCAAAGACTTTATAAGCTCTGTACATGTCCCATATTCCTTGGTACCCACCATACTGCACAGTGAGATAGTCGCCCCCCACATACTCTGAACTTGTGGGATGGTTGAAGTAAGACAATTAAAAATGGAATTATGGTCTTACTCCACCTGCCCACTCTGCCCACCAGCCACCACGGTTCAGGAGATGCACCACACGAGCAACTCACTGCTTTTATTTTGGAGGTAGGTTCTCTGTAGGTCACTAAATTGTTCAACCTGTGATCCTCCTGCCTTGGCATCCCAGAGGACTGGGATTACAGGTGTTTATCACCACACCCAGCTTCCTTCCTTCCTTCTACCTTCTCCTTTCCTTCTTTCCTTTCCTTTCCTTTCCTCCCCTCTCCTCTCCCCTCCTCTCCTTTCCTTTATGTTGTGATGTGTAAACCTGAGGGCTCTGCACTGAGCTGTCTCCTCCATCATTTTTCATTTTTTCTTTGGAGACAGGGTCTTGCTAAGACACTAAGTTTCCCAGACTGAGCTCAGGTTTGCAATTCTCCTGCCTCAGCCTCTCAGGGTGCTGAGATTACAGGTGTAATCTCACTTTTCTTCTTTCTATTTTCTATGGTGGAAATTTAGATTATCAGTTTGAGATATTTTTCTAGTACAAGGCTTTAATACTCTCCCTTTTCCCTTTATTTGCTCTCATTCTGAAAACTTGGGTAGGTAGAATTTTCCTCTTCACTCATCTAAAGATCTTACTTAATTTATCTGAGACTTCTCTTATCTGTGGATTATTTTGAAATATGTTGTTTTAATTTCCAAGTGTTTTGAGATTTTTCCTTTCCTCTTTCTCTTAACTACTTCCAGTCTGAGTCAGTTTTACATCAGAACATATTTTGTTTAACTTCAAGTTTCTAGCTCTTGCAAGTATGTGTTTTGAAGTCAAGGACATGCCCATCTTGGTGTACTCTGTGTCCACGTGTCCTGCTGTTGTCACCTGGAGTGCTCCCTAATTGTCACTCCTAGAGGACAGTGTTGTTCAGCTCGTCTCTCTCCTGCTGAGTCCTTGCCTACAAGTATCACCAATACCTGAGTGAAGAATGTCGATGTCCCTGACTACAGCTGTGAATTTGTCCCTTTCTCCTCTTAGTCAAGTCATAAAATGCATCCTTTTCACAGTATGTCCATCTCTACTCCTTTTCCTTTGTGCCCTCATCTAAATTAGCTGATGCAAACACCTATATAGGCATTCCAAATTTCTCTGTTACAGTTTATACAACGTATTTATATCTAACTTTTTACTCTAAATCAAACTGTGTCATTATACTGGACAGCTACCATAAAAGAAAGCTGGACCTCTTAAAAAAAAAAAACTCATGCTAATAGTCTCTGTCATTTAATTCATGTTTAACCATTTTACATTTAATGTATTGAATAGTGTCTTGGTTACTTTTCACTTGCTGCCGAGACGAAATACCTGACACCCAAAATTAGGGAAGGAAAGGTTTATTCTTACAGTTTCTCAGGAGTTTCAGTCCATACTTAAGTTGGCTCCAAGATAGCGTGGCATGGCGGGCCTGCTGTTTATGGCGGCTGCAAGCTGCAAGCTGCAAGCCGTGCTGGCAAGAGAGAGAGAGGTGGAAGCGGAAGCGAACAGGAGGAAGACCCACCTTCCCTTACATTGTATGTCGCTCCACCCCTGGGCGGGCATATCACACATTGCCAGACAACAAACCAATAACAAACCAATAACTCAGCCCCATCAAAATTATATGAGGACTTGGGGGTACATAGCATATTACCCAATACAAATAGTATATGTGAACTCCATGTACTATTTGATTTCTATTTATTTCTTAAGTTTTTGTTCCTCTTTTTCTCTTTTCCCTTATCTTGTGTTACATAAACACTTTCATTATTTAATCCTTTAAAATTTTATTGTGGTAAGAACAATTGACATGATATTTGTCCTATTAACACAATATTTTAAGTATACAATACACTATTATTGACTGCTGGTACACTGTTGTACAAGAGATCTTATTTAGGCCTCATAACTATTGATTAAAAACTCCTTATTTTCCCCACCCTTTGTGCCATTTCAATCTGTCTTAGATTCTTCACATAAGACAAATCATGTTTCTGGCTTATTGTGCATAGTAGAATGTCTTCAAAGCCCATTCATGTTTAGGCATGTTGCACAAATTCTTTTTGTAAAAAAATGAAGAATTAAACTGTCCCTCCCATGAGCCAGCCAGCATGTGGGCTGGGAGACAAGAAGAGCCTACCGCCATCAACCAGCTGATTTGGAGGAACACAGGCTGAGATGATAGCAGCTGAGGTACAAAAGAAATTTAATGCTTGTATTGGTTGATTGACTTTGCAGACCTAAAGCTGATAGTCTGAGCATCTATGGAGAGGATAAGAATATGTAATCTAGCAACTATGGGGGATTTTCTTCTGTCTTGGTTTTGAAATCCAATATTATTCTGTTTTGTTTTGTTCTATTTTATTGTTTTGTTTTATCCCCTTAAAAAAAAAAACCTGAGGTATCCCATTGTCTATCACGTTTTAACAACATCCGAGGTCTTGCCCAGTGGGTTAAACACAATCCACTGTTCTCTTGTCGCCCTTTTCCCACCCCAGCTCCCCACTTCGGGTGACACCAGTTTCCACCACCCAGCCCCGGCCTCCCTCCTGCGTGCTGGAGTTGACTCCCATATTACACTTATCTAGCTGTTCTTTACTTCTAACAGGCTGTGCCCTGTGGAATTCGAGTGAGGGTCAGTGTCCCACCCTGCACCTTGGGGCTGGGCCTGGGAGTGGACTGCAGCCCATGGCCATGCTGCCCTGCCCTCCTGGCCCCCTCTCTGTCCTGCTCCTGCAGGGCTCCCTGGGCGTAAGGCTCCTGGCCTCCGCTTTGCATTTCTCTGGCAGAGGACTGAGTCTCCGTTCACCCCACTGTGACACGCGATTCCCAGGACTCTGGCACCTCCGTTTCCAGGGCACAGAAAGCATAGCGAGCCCAGCCCTCCACACCCCATCCTGCTCTCCTGAAGTCCACTCAGGGGCTTGAAGGGCTCAGTCAGGGATGCTGCAGGGAAACCCAGCTGTAAGGCTTTTAACTTTTATCTTTTCCAATCTTCCTAATTCTGATTTCTTTCGAGCATCCTCAAACTGACTGTCTCCATTTTTTCCCGGGTTTATAGCTGCAACAAGAAAAAGCATTGGTGAGGCGCGGGTGGACTCTGCCTTACCTGGGACGATAGCTCAGACCTAAGACGGATGGCGAACACCAGCCTTAAATCCGGAAGTGACTGGGAAGGCTGTGAAAACTGCCTAGGATGTCGCAAGGCTCAGAAAGGAGAAGAGCCTGTGCCTGTCTCCCAGACGAGGACGCGTTTTCAGGGTGAGGGAAAGCACTTGGACGATGGGTGCAACCAGGAGCGGGGACGCATGGCCACCTTAAACCGAGACGACGCGCTGGGAAAGTGACTCTCTTCTAACTGAGCTCACGAGACCAGCTGTGCGAGTCTGAGGGCATGCGTTTGTTTGATTTCCATGGAGAAAATGTAAACAGCTTCTTGTCCCCAGTGCCCATGCGTCATCTGCTGCATACCCAAGCACCTGGGAAGAGCGCGTTCTGCCGCTGTCAGAGTTTCAGTCTTTTTCCTGGTGCGAGCCAGCACGGTGGGAAGCTCTTCCTGGAAGCTAAGGACGGAGCCCAGACCACCCGCAGCACCATGACAGCAGGGTCCTGGGGCCACAGGAGCTTCCCGAGCTGGAGGCCACAGAGAGATGCTGGCAGGGGAGCAGGATCCTGACCACACGGGCTCCTCCCGCTGCCAAGACCCGCAGGGATCCTGCCCAAAAACCTCCAGGCCTAATTTGTACCCTTCGGCTCCCTGTAACTTTTGCACAGAAATTTCCAACAAGGAGGTTGCGTGGTGCCAAAGCCACAGTGGTCTGTGTGATGTGGGTGCCTCTCTCTGTGAAGAAAGCTCCCACGGGCACCGTGGGGCCACAGGACAGTGCCTTATCCAGGCCGAGCTTGGGTCATGTTCAGACCAGTGGATGTAACACATTCCGGGGGAGTCGGCTCAGTGCTGCCTCCCCTCACTGCCCAGGTGGGAGCCCTCCCGTCCGACTTCATCCAATTCCATCAGTTCCATCCCTCCCATCTTCCCATCCATCCCATCCATCCCATCCCATCTGTCTCATCCCATCCATCCCATCCCACTCATCCCAGCCCAGCCCAGCCCAGGTGCAGTCCAGCCCAGCCCACCAGGAGAGACAGCGTGGGAACAAGGCTGTCCTCCAGGCAGGAAGGAGCGCTCTCTGGCTGCAGGCTGAACTCCTGTAAGGAAAGCACACACAGGAATGGGAACAATGCCTTGGCCTCCGGCACATCACCTGCTACTTAGGAGGGCTGAATCTGAGGCCGAGAGGCTGGGACACACACGTGGTGGCCGGGATCCCCAAGCACACGGCTCAGACAAAAGCCTTCCCCGGCTCCATCCCAGCTGCGTTGGATGCTGGCACCCTTGTTTCCCAGTGCAGCTGGGCTGCTCCTCCTCTCCGTTGCCTCCCCAGCGCATGTGGAACAGCCCGTCCGTTCCTCTCTCTTCCTGCGCTAATTACTGCGGCCCAGTTGGTCCCTCCATCCATGGCCTAGAGCAAGACTGCACCCTTGAGGCTCTGCGTGAAGCTCCCTGGCCAAGGAGACAAGAGGGGCTGTGCCGAGGCCTCCCCTGCTCTGCGCTGACACCCCGGCAGAGACCCGTGACCCCCGGGAATGGGTTCCTCCCTCCGCAGGCATCCCCCACTCATGATGGCTTTTTCAACTTTACCGTGTTGAGAAAGCGACGTGAGCTGAGCAGAAACCGTACTTGCACCTGAATGCAGCTCTTTCCCAGGCCTCTGAGAGGCACGGCTCCCATCGGCGTGGCGGTCCGAGGCGGTGGACCACGCCTGGGCAGCCCTCGGGGAGCTCAGCCTGGATGTGCAGTGGGGGCTGCGCTGTGCGCGCTTTGCTGACGACGCCCTCAGCGCACCCTGGGCTCTGGCAGCACCGTTCAAGGCACATCCAGAGCACCTCAGCACACAGAGACCAGCAGGGACTGACCACAGCCCTGTCCCTGCTGGGTCCCGTGGGCCGCCACCTCTGTCCTCGCCCTTCTGCAGCCCGGTGTGGCCCGGTGAGCAGAGCTCAGGAAATACAAAGGGGGAGCTACGCAGAATGGAAATAGCTGGGTCAAATGGGGCTTCCAGCTGCAGTGTTTGGAGGAATCCCAGTACTGATTTCCGTAGTGGTTGCACTGAGTTACATCCTCACCAATAACACAGAAGGATTGCTTTTTCCCCGAGGGCTAGCTAGTATTTATTATACTCCATTTCTTGATGATGGCCATTCTTTCTGGGTAAGATGGAGTCTCGTTACGGGGACCCATGCACATTTGTAGCAGCACAACTCATCATAGTTTAGTGTTGGAAGCTGCCTATATGTCCATCAGCAGATGAATGGGTCAAGAAAATGTATTTACACACCATGGAGCACTACTGTGCCATAAAGAAGGATCAGCTTGAGTCATTTGTAGGAAAACAGATGCAGCTTGAGACCACAATGCTAAGTGACAAATCAGAAACACAAACTTAAATATCAAATGGCTTCCTTTATATGGAAACCCAAAGCATAAATAAAGAGAAAAGTAAAAGACAGACAGTAGGGAGGAGGGAGACAGGGCCTTCTCAGGTGGGCGGGGGGGATCAAGAGCCGGAGGGCGGGGTGGGCTGAAAAAGGAGTAGGGATGCGCTGTGTCACCAACTCCACATGGCGGCGCAGAGGTCACGCGCTGCAACAGGCACTCGTGGATGTGTTAAAACTGCAACACTTCGAGCCAAACGCCCACGCGGGTGTCCGATGCAGTGATGTCCATCTGACTGCCGATGGGCACAGCTCCGCCTGAGACGGGGGCCACGGCCGAGGCAGAAGCAGGAGGCTCTGCAGGTTGAGTCGCTCTCCCTCCCAGGCCAGGAAGTCAGGGCCCTAACCGGCCACTCCGGACGGCAGGAGGAAGACGCTGCCTGCCCCGAGCCCGCTCCACGCCCGTCAGCCCTTCTCCTCCTTCTGCTGGCGAGAGGCAGCCCTGTTCCCCGGGCTGGGACTCATCCCAGTGGTTCCTGACCCACTGAGTCCTTTCCGGAGACGGAGCCGTGGGGTGGTTCCGAGCTGGTTCCACCCAACCATGGCTAACTCTTCACGGGCATGTGGTAGCGCACCTGCGTCCAGAACCTGGAGTTGGGGGGAACCGATTTTAAGCCTCTCCAGGTGATGGTTGGCAAAACTCTGAGAGCCTTTCTCACCAGATGAGGTAGACATTCTGGCTCTTGGAAGGGACAGAACTTAATTAAAATGAGTTTCAGCGTTTGGTCATTCAAGGCCAAATTCACAGCCGCTTGAAGTTCAAAGAGCTGGGGTCCGTTGAGGTAGTTGGGGCTCAAGATAAATATTCCTCTTCTGCTTTTCTTAATGACATTCACAATGTCTTCTGAATACACTGGAGATAAAAATAATGACAATGATTTGCAACTGAGATGGTTAAGCCTTGATTCACAGTAGCCTTGACCTCTGGGGTGCAGCCAGGGGCCCCCACAATGGAAGCTCTTAGGTATGGAGGGGACATGGAAGGGTGAGCTCGTGTCCCCAGCTCCTCCTTTTTCTCTCTGCTTCCTCCTCTGTCACTTCTACTACGTCAACTCTACAGACAGCTAAGGATGCCTGCTAGTCACTCTCAATGTCATGCTGTGCCTCTTGTGTTCTGTGTCCCCAATTTCTGTGCTCCCCAGAGAGCCCCCTGGGGGCTTTCCTCTGCACAGTCCTGTGCTGAGAACTACAGACAGCGGCGCCCCACAGGTCAGGAGGGCCACCTCTTTGGGACACAGAGACGCTTCCTACTGAAAGTCTAGGAAGCACGTCTTTGTTCTGGATGGCCTCCTAGGGCGGGTGCTACAATGGGTTTTTGCTGCTGACAGTGGATTTTTTGAGCATGGAGCACCTCTTGGTCGGGTTCTCAGGGACCTGGGCTCGTGTGATGTTCCGGAAGCTACAGCAGGGCAAACTCAGCGGCTATGTTGCGCTGGGGTTCCCCCTGGGTGCGGAGGACCTACCTCCTCCAGGGGCCACGTCTCTTTCCAGCAAACACAAAGTGAACCCGTATTTGCTTTCCAAGACCTCAGGAAACAGACTCAGGGCCAAGTGCTCCTCGCTGAGGGGTCGCCCGTCCTCACTCCCAGAAGTGCTGCACTTGGCATAGGACACAAAGGCATCGAATTCCTTTTTATCTGAGGGAGAGGAGCAACACAAAACGTCAGCCGTTCACATTTCTTCCTCAGTCGCAGTCCATGCAGAGATGCCTGGAGCTTATGCTATAAACCTGTCTTCCTCTACGATTCGGGTGTTGGGTATTTGGTCCCCGGAGCACAAAAATGACTAAAACCGGCAGAGGCAGGAAATCACAGCAGTGAGCTCACGGGAGAGGTCGGTCAGTGTGTCAGACGTCTAATGCACCACGGGGGGCCCCATTCCTCCCGTCTCCATGGAAAGCCGCAGAACACGGGCATCTTTACACAGTCTGGAAACCAAACCACTGAAGTCCTCCACAATTCTAACATTCTCTGTCTCTCCAAATTAACTGGATACTCAACTTCGCTACAAAAGGTTCATTGTGCTGCAAACCTCACAACTGCCAGCAGGGGGCGCTGCAGCGCCGCGCCTGAAAACTGGGTTCGCTGCTTGGTACGGTCGCTAAAATACAAGTTTTTGCTAATGTGAAGAGGACCAAAACGTCCTGGGGGGCTGGGGTTCAAACGAGTGAAGACATTCTGTGTCCGGGGGCACCAGCTCCCCACCAGGCATTTAATCGTGTACTGCAGACATGTCCTCAGAAAATTTTTTAAAATGTATTAAGTGAGAATTTAGGCCGCTAAATGTCAGTTTGTGAGGGGAAGCTCGTGGTGCTGCCTGGGTCTCCGTTTGTCTGCTAATAAAAACTTTCTGAGAAGAAAATAAAGAGTTCTTTGCACAGTAAAAGGAGAAAGGCCACATTTACATGTTTTGCCATTAACTAATGATGCTCCTACACCAGCTTTAGAGTTTCGAGGCGAATGACCTTCCGGAAAAAGACGTGTGAAGTCGCCCAGGGAAGCAGTTAAGGCATCATCGGTTAGATAATGGTTTCCACACACACACACCAAAAAAAAAAAAAAAAATCAACTGTTGTTTAAAAAAAAACCAGTACCAAAAACATTTCCAGCTCACAGATTCCTAGGATGCGGCCTCAGTGTGGAAAGACTCGGTTGGCTCTTTTCTTTTGTCGTTTTGCAGTTGTTAGCGTGTTTGCTCTGCTGTTTGATTGTTTTGGTGCTGGAAGTTGAACCCAGGACCTGACACATTTCTTGGTCTTTCCCCCGCGGTGTGATTTCTCTAAAACTGCAAATACTCTGCCCTGGGAATCCCAGGGAGAGGAAAAACAAAAAACAAACACTGCTCTTCTAGCCTAAGGAAACTCACGGTAATGAGCGTCATTTCTTCTCTTGCATCCAAGTGGACAGACACTCGTTAACCAATGACGCTTGTGTTTTACGGACCTTCCTTCCTCTCTGGCTACCCCACACGACCCCTGCCTCAGTGTCCACCTCTGACACCTTCCAGGGTGCAGCTCTAGGCACGCGACTCTGTCTTTCTCTGCTTATCAGTTAGGATGGTCGTGAGGCCTGCAGGAGACGATACCTGTAAGGGGCCTCCGCTGGAATCCTTGCTGGTACCTGCTGAGTTTGCCTGTAAGCAAAGATGCCGTCCTGAAAGCTTAGCTCTGTCTGTCTCCCCCAACCAGCTCTCACCGCCTCCCCCTGCACCTCAGCCACCCCAGTCCCACTCCACGGACGAGGGGTCCAGGGCTGGACGTGTTATCTGCCACACTGCCTGAGGGTGGAGCAGAAAGATTATTCTAAAGTCCCAAAGTAGCATCACCCGCAAGATCGCTGGTGAATGGAATGAAACAAAAATGAATTTCCCCATCTGTCTCTGGTGTGAGGCTGCCACCAGAGAGCCCCAGGGGTGCACCTGGCCCCATCAGGAACATCCGTCCTGAGCTCCCCCCTTATCCTCAGCCCCAGTGCCGAGAGTCACCCAAAATCCATTCCTAAGAGAACTCCAAGAAGCCGGTGGGCGGTGACGGCACCGTCTCCATCCTGGTCTCCGCCCTGTGTCGCTGGGCTCGGAGGGGAAGTCAGGGGGCGACACGTGGGGCGTCCTTACCCCCGAGAGTTTCACCCTTGCTCTGGCAGGTCCGGCACAGCAGCAGGATTTCGATCCAGTAGGTGTAGAGGAGGGCGCCGGCCGCCAGCACGCCCACCAGGGTTGAGACCGTGCCGAGCAGGACGTACAGGAGCACCACTGGGGGGACACGGTGGCCATGAGCCTGGCGGAGGCAGCAGGGGGCTGTGGCCAGCTCGGGGGCACTGCGGGCTTCCCAGCCTCTCTTTCCTCCCTGTTCGTATCAGTAATCTGTAACTTCAGCACAACCTGTCTGTGTCCTTCTCACCGCACGTCAGGAATTATCTTCATATATTCCCATCCTTAGCTAAATGGAATCTTCCTGAGACCAGGAGCCACGTCTGGCTTACCGGGGCACCCTGCACAGTTCCTAAGGCAAGGTAGGAACCTCTGCAGAGAGAGGCCGTCTCAAGGGCACCCACGAGAGTCCAGCCAGTGCTCGCTCCTGCTTAAGCCTGGCACACACTCGCGGCTGCCAGCTCGTCTCTGGACAACTTCAGAGACACCGAAAGGCTACTCTCGGCTTGGAGTTTCTGCTCTGGCTCTTTGCAAGGCTAAGACCTGTGCAGTGCATGCATCGTGAGGAGGACCTTGCCCGTCTCCACTCTGCACCCCCGGGGGACGTGAGCCCCCATGCTGCCCAGCAGCCAGGAGGCAAACAGCAGAGGCAGCTGGGTCCTCGCACAAGGCGGCCGCGCGGGCGTTTGCAGAGCAGGTGTGTGGACAGCGCAGCGAGGGAGACCGGCAGGCTTCCACAGAGCACCAGCGAAGAGGCCCAGGTGTGAATCACGCCCCCCCGGCTCTGCGGTGCCGGACAAGGTGTTCGCGGGTTAACACCGCGGAGTGCCTAGGCAGAGTCCAGCACCTAGAAAACGGCCTGTGCTGTCTTCAGTGCCCACCTTAGGGAACCACCGCCCTGCCCAGCGAGGGCTGCGCGCCCTCCGGCGCCCCCTGCCGGCTCACCTCCCCTCCGCTCCTGCAGTCGGATGGTCCGGGTCACGTTCCCAACGGAGTTCTGGGCGAAGCACACGAACTTCCGCCCCAGATGGCTCTGCGTGACTTCTTTCAGGAAGACAGCGCGTTCAAGGACTTCCTCCTCGAAGGTGGATTTGACACTAGGGAAGGAGGGGGTTTACTGCGGAAGGAGGTGCCCACTGGCAGGGGCTGGAGATGTAGAGCGACCAGCAGATCAGCGTGCCGAGCCCTGGGTTGGCAGCGTGTGAGCACCGCAGAGGCACCGAGGTGGACGGCCAGGCGCCCTCTCGCCTGAGTTCCTGACCACTCAGCGAGAGCACCAAGCTGCAAGCTCCTGGGCCCCATCTGACTTTCCTGACCCTTCGGAATCCCCCCCAGGACAGATAACAGCAGTCGTTTGTGAACGGCTCACTCCTGCCCAGGGTCTGCTGCGTGCTGGACTCTCCGGGGGGTCAGAAGTGGACCCCAACCTCCTCGGGTCCTACCTCACAAAACACCACAGGGGAATAACCGGGCATCCTGATTTGGCCAGTGACAGAGGTGACGCAGAAAGAAGTCACCAGCCTGTGCTTCTAGCAGGGGGAGCTCGGTGCCCCGCTCTGAGCTCTGCTAGCCCCTCCATGGAGTGGTGACCCCTGGCATTTGGTCACCATTTGAATTCTCTAGAGCTGCCGACTGCAGGCTGCCCCGCTAAGAGGTCCTGCCGGTGTGGGGCGTTTCGGGCTGTGCTGCTGGGGACCTGTGCGCCAGCTTTTACTCCCAGCGCACTTCCTGCCTGCCCTGGACGGTGACGAGCAGGTCACCCCTACTCCACCACTCCTGACAGGGACCCTCGGAACAGTCGCTGCTACTCCTAGGCTGGAGACGCACTGCAGGAGCCCCACACACACACCCGCCTCCTCAACCTGCCGTGCCGCTGCACCTCAAGATGGGCCCCGCGGCCTCCCGATGGCAGAAACCCTCGCTCGGCGTTGTGATTCCCATCAATGCCCGGTCTGCACTCTCTGTGACAATGCACATTTTTCAAAATGATGTCACAGGTGTTCATTGAAATGTTTGAAAAACTAGAAGGCATTTGCTTACTGCAGAGAGCCCTGCTTTGGAAGCGATCTTGGGTAAATGCAAGGACACGTTCTTCGGTGACCCACCCCACTGGACCTGAGTGGACCCAAGCCCATGGTCTCCAGAGAACGGCTGATTGGCTCTGGGGCTCCCGGGGCTCTGAACGCCTCTCAGAGTCCCCTGCTTTGTGCTGGAAAAACCCCAGCCCGCCCCAGTCAGCTTCACACACAGATCTGGGTTTACCCTGCAGACACCACTAAACCAGGTCTGATTTCTCCTAGGACATGGTAGCTCTCACATATTTCCAGACGGCCGCCCACTTGGCTTCCTCCTCCGAGCTAAGCAGCTTCTGCTGTGCTCTCTGCAGACTCCGTGCCAGGGCGCCCCTTCCCTGGGAATGTTCCAGAAGGTTCGTGTTTCATGAGTCTGGATCCCTGGACCCACGACACACGGAACACATGGCACTGCTGACGGCGGGGAGTGGGCACGATCGCCCCCCACATGGGCCGCCTACCTCCAGCCCAGGAGCCTGAGTCAGCTCTTTCTGTCTGTCTGTCTGTCTCTATCTCTGTCTCTGTCTCTCCCTCCCTTCCTTCTTTTTATCCTTCCTTCCCCGCACCCTCTTGTTTCATTTTCTTTTAATTTTTTGAGACAGGGTCCAGCTATGTAGCTGTGTAGCCTGACCTGGAACTCACTATATAGCCCAGGCTGATCTTGCACTTGCAGGGATGCTCCTGCCTCAGCTTTCTGAGTGCTGAAATTATAGATGTGCACTACCACACCCGGCGTGGGTCGCCTGATTTTTGAGGCAGTCACTTCGAGCTGTTGCTCCAAAGCAGGCTTTAAAACTACTGTAGGGATGGGTGCGGCTCAGCGGCAGAGCTCTGCGCCCTGGTGGTCCTGGATCCGAACCCGGATGAAAACAGAAGGTGCCTCAACACAAACCGACACCACCCGGGCTGCGTTCCAAGTTGATTTCATCGTGGGAGCACCGGAGTGCGCTGAACGGGAGCTGAGATGACTCTGTCGGCTCTAGGCGATGTCATGCTAGGGCCCACTGTCACCTGTGGCCCCCAGACGTAATATGGACACACACGTTGTGTCCTGGGTCTTCGTCCTCGCCCCTGGTTGGTGCCGGTGACTGGCTCGTTAAACCTAATCTGCTGTGTCTATTTCGGCGATTTCTAAAGCTTCTAGTCTGTGTCGCCCAGACTAAAGTTCCTTCACGGCTTCCTCACCTTTTTTCCTGAAATGTTGGGAATTCCCACTCCCGGCCAGCGTCTTTGACGTACCACCTTATCACAGGGGCAAAGTCGCGCTGGTAGCCGAACCGCACCGTGCAGGGAAGCGTTAAAGGTTTACCTGGAAAGGGAGAGGCCAGAGGAGAGAGGAGGAGACTCGTGAGGGCTCGGACTGGGGTGGGGGCATGGCCAGGGGCGTGGGGAGACAGAGGTACCAGTGCAGCCAAAGGTCTATGCCTCATCCACAGACCCCGAAACTCTGGGTGCTGGTCCCCTGTGGGCGAGTCTGTGTCTCAAACACGCGACTTCATGCTGTTAGTGTGAAGCTCAGCACGCTCGTACCCCAGGGTCCTCACGGGGACACACCAGGAAACGGGGCCTCAGCGCCACTGCTGAAGTACAAGGTGCACCAGTAGGGAAAACCTCAGGAACCAATACTTGAATGCTGAATGAAGCCACAAGGTTGGTGTCGTGCGTAACGAAGAAATCACGTCACACTCAGCTGCTCCTGTGAGCACAGTAACCCGGGTCTGCTGTCAGACCGCCCTCCCGGGAGCCCCTCCGCTGGGGACACCCAGCTACGCTCTGCCTCGAGCTGTTCTACCCAGCCATGGCTCGGGGCAGCACCTGGGGGAGGACTCACGCCTGCAGCCCAAACCTCTCCACCAGCGGGTCTCTAAAATTCCTGTACCGTGTGCAACTTGACTACATAATTTATGTGATTTTTCTTCTCCCTTGCAACTTCCTCCTATTTTCTCTATAGTTTTAATTTTATTAGTATATGCTTTTGATACGCAATAGCTACACTCATTTTGAGGGATTGGTGTATACCCTTGATCACTTCCCAACATTTTATCTACCTCGCCCCTCCCCTCTTCCCACCTTCAAGTTTGCCTCCTTGTTAGCTACCATCTCTCCCTTATCTTTCCCTTTCATTTATTTATATTTTGGGTTTCTCATGTAAGGGAAAGCATCCCATGTTTAGCTTTTTATGGCTGGCTTATCTCACTTAATATTATCATCTCAGGATTCATTCATTTTTCTACAAATGACACGATTTTATTCGTCTTTATGGTTGAGTTTAACACCTCCCCTTTCCCTCCAAAACTGACCCAATCAAAAAATGGACAAATGAGCTGAATGGACCCCCACCCCCTTCCTCAGAGGTTTGCTGCATCGGCATTGCTGCTTCCGTCATCCGCTGAGTTTTGTGCCATGGTGCTTGTTTTTACACTTCCTTCTACAGTAATAAATCTTATACTAACATTGAAAAGCACACATACTTTATGCAAAAGAAAACACCATTTGAGGTTAAACACATCCATCCTTATCTGACTGTGGGGAAAGACACAAACGCTATTGAACTTGACAAATGGAAGGCTTCCATAAGGAAGTCCATTTCCCCTCCGCCCACCAAGCACACTATTTTGAAATTTGAGTGGAGGTTGTAGCAATCCACTGAAGCTTCTTCAAAGACCAGACCATCGTATTCAGAGGGCTAAAACTACTCAAGTTGGTAAACGTATCCACACAACCAAAAAAATACAAGCAACTCTTGCTTGGAAGAGTCCCAGATCTACTGGTCATGTTAATGCACCAGCCACGGACCACACAAAGCAACACCCTCCCGTCAGTCTAGTGACACCTAGGGACAAAACTAGAGGCTGGGGCCGAGGAGGAACGCGTAACTGTTCAAGGCCCCCTTGGTAGTCGGGGCCGCACCACGGCCGATTCTGCTGGGCCTGACAGCCAGCTCCGCCTTCCTCCTCCCACATGCAGGGCAGCTCCCGGGAGGACGGCATCCTTGGAGGCGACAACCTGCGCCAGCTTACCAAGTTCTACTTCCAGGACGTCCGAGGCGGGATACACGATGTCTGGTTTGAACTTAGTGTCAGCCACTGAAAGATGAAAATAAAAATCATTATTTGCATCAAGAAATCTGAAAACCTGCTGGCTGAGGACTTGGGGACAACCAGTACTTTGATCTACATGTTGGATGCGCCGTCTTCAGATCCCGCCCGTAATCCTGGAGTCTGGGAACTCAGGGTGACCGGGCGTCAGCCGGCAGTGCCGACGGAGCATCCCCGAGGAGCCACGTCCGCCTGGAGCAGCACCGGCTTCTCACCATCCTGCTCGCGCATCGCAGGCCGGAACCTCTACCTTCATCTCCTGCCCCAGCGTCTCTTTCTGGTGCCATCTGGCTGAGGAACCCGACTGCAGGGAAGCCCCGTGTGATCGATTCCCTTCACCCTCCCGCCACAGACTTCCAGATGTGCCTGCCGCTTGCGCTTCCTTCCGAGCGCGTCCGTCCCCTGGCGAAGGGGGAGCCGTGGTCGCTGCTCTTGACCTCGCCGGCCTTGCTTCTTGCAGGCCTCCTTCTGATCCCCACCCTCTCCCTCTCGTGTCTGTGGTAGTAATGTCTCCCTCTCTCTCTCTTCTCACGGGCAGGAGCACTTACTTGTTGGTCTCTCTCCCTACCTTTGAAATAAGAAGGGACCTCGCCTTACATCCTGCCTCGTTCATTTTCCTTCCTTTCCAGGCAAATGCAGGAAAGACGTGGGCGCTCATTCCCCCGCCCCCTCGCCCCGTGGAGTCTCATTTCTCCCAGTCTTTCCACGGAAACTGCTTTAATCAGAGTCCCCGGGGACAGCCTTGCACCCAAACCCACCGGGCCCTGCTTTGCACCACTGCATGGTTGCCCGCATCCTCTTCGACTCCCTTTCTGCTCTGGCTCTTGTCCCCATCCTCTCCACCTCCGTCTCCCCTTCTCCGTGTCCCTGCGGGCCCCACTCTCTCCGTGCCTGTCTGAACCTCAGTCCTCTCCCGAGTCCTCCCCGGGTGGCACAGTCCTCACTCCAGGCCTCTCCCCTACACAAGGCCTTGGTTCCCGAAGCTACCTCTCTACCCCACCACCAAGTCCGCCTCCTCCTCCCCGTCCTCCCACGATACCC